>SJXQ01005605.1:297165-336178 GCA_006408695.1 Aepyceros melampus | reverse complement strand
CGTCCTTTCAGGAGCCCTTCTGTTCTGGCCCCTCAGAGAGTGAGTCACCAAGGTGTGATAGGTGACTCAGGATGGTAGCAGATGTCTCTCTCTTCCTTTGCTGGCAGTGGGGGCGGCGCAGCTCAGCCTCCACCTTCACCCTGGCAGTTGGAATTCAGAGAAATCAGCTGATGACAGTGCAAGTGAGTGCCCAAGACTGAGGTCCAGAGTCAGCCTCAGGCCTTTTAATGAGTGTTCTCCCGAGCAGAGTCACTAACAAACCACCCTGGACTCCCTTGATCACTTTAATTGGCGGACAGACGGTCTTAAACATTTAAAAAAGCTGACAGAAGGATCTAATTCCCAAGGCTTTCCCTCGAGCTAAGCCTGTTCTGGAAGCTTGCTTTCTCAGACGTGTGCACTGCTTACGTTTTGGCCTTTGGTGGATTCTACATCGCTCCGTGCCCTGCTCTCTTTCTGGACGTGCTCTTCATTCTGTCCTTTTTGAACACAGACAGGAGGATACTGAAGTCTCCATTCATCCTGATGGCTTGCAAGAGATTTCTTGGGGAGTATTTTGAGGCCTATGTGCACCCCAGATTTTATCTCTTTTCATAAAGCATATTTAAAGCTAATTCTGTCTTTTCACTCCCTAACTATTTCAGAATCACTATAAAATTTCCCAGTCATTGAGGTCCTTCTTTGCATTGAATGTGTTTTGTTTTTCTTAGCAAATTAAAATACTTGGAAAATTGAATTTTTGTATTACTAGTATGTATTATAGAAGCTGATAAATGTGAGATTAATGGCCAAAAAGAGACATTTCAGATGGATAATTTAGATTTTTATCATTTATTAATCATGGAAAGTAAACCTGCTGTATAAGTAATTTTAGTTTTATCAAGAAGACAAATGGTTCTGGCTAATGAACGTATAGATATTCTATGCCAAAGGCATTTGGAGTAATCTGTTAATCATTTAACTGTGTCAGGGCATATGCTATGTCTTCATAAAGCAATTAAAACACATAACTTTCTCCACTGAAATGTGTATTGGCCTTCACTGCCTAAAGCAAATTAAAATGGCATTTATCTCAGACTATGCTTTGGTCACACAGTATCTAAAGGCGAAAAACAGGGGAGGCTATGGATGTCATGGCAAAGAAAGACTGGTTCAGTCTCTCATACTTGGGTCGAGGTTGCAAGTCACTCTGAGAGTGGGACTGGACTAACGAGGACTTTCGGTTACCATGTACCTATCACAGTGGATGAGTTCCTGGTGGAAAATCCCAGGGGAGCATTTCCCAGCTAGCGCCTGGGGATTTGCATCTGTATCTCCCATTAGCACTAATGGGTGCTCCCTGCATACAAACTGTCCTCTGCCTGATGGAGGAACAGACCTCTGAAGAATATTCTTGCTCCATTTATCTGCTGTTCAGAGATGGACAGAGGGCTGCATGAACAGGATTTTGATAGCATTGTGGTACCGTTATGCTAATAGAGATTTGTGTCAGCTCCTTTTTAGACGGTCATAATTCTACTTTAAAACTCTCTTTCAGCTGAAATACATGTTTAAATATTATATTTTTTTGCAAATGAACAATAACCATCACCACCACCACAAAGGGATAAATGGCTGCTTTAGTCACTGAGTAAGAGTTTGTGGAAGGCGATTTTCCCTTGTTTTCCAGATATCCTTCCACCTGGCTTGTCCTGAGCTGAGGGCTCAGCTTCAGTAATCACCCTCCCCCAGCCACGTGGCTCTGTTGGTTATGAGTCTGGGGGAGGACCCCTGAGAGGAAGGGGTGATCAGAGACCAAGACAGGTTTAGTGGTACCTTGAGATTTGATGGAAACCAGAGGCTGAACCCCTTTTACACTGGATATCAGATTTCTGATTCCCAGGGTTGGTAGGAATCGAGTTCCCAGAGGCATGTGCCCCCAAGAGCTTCTGAGCGGGGTGGAGGGCAGTCGCTCCCAGCCGGCCTTGGTTGTGCAGACAGCGCAGCACACAGTGGTCTCTTAGTAACTGTGTGATGAGTCAACAGGTGTGTGAATGGACACGAAGGTGGCTGCTGGCTTTCATCTTTTTCTCTTACTGGCTTCAAAATGTCCTCGGCTCTCAGTGTCCTTACCTGTAACCTAGGGAACTGATTCAGAGAAGGCAATGGCACCCCACTCCAGTACTCTTGCCTGGAAAATCCCATGGATGGAGGAGCCTGGTGGGCTGTAGTCTGTGGGGTCGCTAAGAGTTGGACACGACTGAGCGACCTCTTCACTTTCACTTTTCACTTTCCTGCATTGGAGAAGGAAATGGCAACCCACTCCAGTGTTCTTGCCTGGAGAATCCCAGGGACAGAGGAGCCTGGTGGGCTGCATAACATGTTTAACTCTGCCAAATATAACATTTGTTGGTAGCTCTGTGTGTAATTCCAGAGAAGGCAACAGCAACCCACTCCAGTATTCTTGCCTGGAAAATCCCATGGATGGAGGAACCTCGTAGGCTACAGTCCATGGGGTCGGATATGACTGAAGCAACTTCACTTTCTCTTTTCACTTTCATGCATTGGAGAAGGAAATGGCAACCCACTCCAGTGTTCTTGCCTGGAGAATCCCAGGGACAGAGGAGCCTGGTGGGCTGCCTTCTAGGCAGTCTCACAGAGTCGGACACGACTGAAGTGACTTAGCAACAGCAGCAGCAGCACCAGCGGGGAACTGATTTGCTCAGACTTTATGGCTCGTTTTTGGGGAGTCAGGGAGGTAAAGCCCATGAAGGGTATAACTGTTAGACATTGGTGGGAGGGGGTGAAGTGGGGTAGTGTGTGTGGGGGGAGTGGGGGTGGGCTTCTCAGCAGGGACAAACTAGCTCTGAGATGGCCTACAAGCAGTTCAACAGAAGGAAGAGATGAATTCTGTTAAATGCACCCTTTTTCTTTCCTTTTTTAAAAAAAAATTTATTTAAATATAGTTGATGTGCATTGTTATATTAATGTCTACAATACAGCAAAGGGATTTAGTTATACAAACGTATGTATATTCATTTTGCATTATGGTTATTATAGAATATTGAATATAGTTCTCTGTGCTATAGAGTACGACCTTGCTGTTTATCCATTCTATATATAATAGTTTGCATCTGGTAATTTCAAACTCCCAATCCATCCCTTCCCACCCCTCCCTGTTGGCAACCATGGGTATCTTCTATATGTCTGTGAGCCTGTTGCGTTAATAAGCTCTTTTTGTCATATTTTAGACTCCACATATAAGTGATACCATCTATATTTCTCTTTCTTTCTGACTTATTTCACTTAGTATCATCCTCTCTAGGTCCACTCATATTGCTGCAAATGGCATTATTTCATTTTTTTATAGCTGAGTAGTATTCCAGCATGTTTATTATACACTGTGTAATATATACCACATCTTATTTTTTATCCATTCCTCTGTCTATGGGACATGTTAGGCTATTTCCTTGTTTTGATTATCATAAATAATGCTATGCCGCTATGGATACAGGGTTGCCTGTATGGTTTGAATTGTAGTTTTACCAGATATATGCCCAGGAGAGATTGCTGGACCATGCAGCGACTCTATTTTTAGCTTTTGAGGAACTTCCGTACTGTTTTCCTTAGTGGCTGCACCAATCTGCGTTCCCACCAACAGCGTATGAGGCTTGCCTTTTCAGCACACGCTCTTTAGCATTTAGTACTTGCAGAGTTTTTAATGATGGCCATTCTGACTGGTGTGAGGCAGTAACTCATTGTAGTTTTATTTTCATTTCTGTAATAATTAGCGGTGATGAGCATCTTTTCATGAAAGCATCCATTTTCTTAGCCACACTGAGGGCATGGAAAACCAGAGAAGTTGGGCTGCACCGGGCTTGAGAGGATCACTTTTCCACTGAGGTAGGTAGGTACAGGTCGGTCCTTTGTCCTGGAGCATAGTACATGCCTTTCCTCTGTGGGGAAGGGTCTTTCTAAAGTCTGCACACCTGAATTAAACTGACCACCCAGATGCTGACAGAGGAAGAGTCTTCCCTCAGGGAGAAGATGCAAATGGGCAGGACCTTGTGAGAGATCCCAAAGGGACTGAACTAGCCTGGTGGAGTTTCTTCTTCCAAATTTGCCAATCAAGTAAGTCCATTCTCCTGCCTTGGAAAGGAGAGGGGTATGGCGTGGAGGGAGGCCAATAGTCTTTAAATGACACCTTCCCCCATGGAAACAAGACAAGCAAGGAATAACCATTCCTCCGTAACAGGTTGCAAGGTGTTCCTGAATCCATTCTTTAAAGGGCTTGATACACAACTTGCTTAGTGATGTGCTAGGATGAAGTTTCCCAAACTTTTCCTTTTTAGAGTGATCTTCATTTTTCCTTATATTTTTGGACCCCAATATGCACTAAACTGGATCATATAAGGGGTGGTTATGAAAGGTAAATGGCAGCCCACTCCAGTGTTCTTGCCTGGAGAATCCCAGGGACGGGGGAGCCTGGTGGGCTGCCGTCTATGGGGGCGCACAGAGTCGGACACGACTGAAGCGACTTAGCAGCAGCAGGAGCATGAAAGGTAACGGCAGAAATAAGCAGTCATTTCACAGTTGGCAAGATGTACATGGCAGGACTTTAGAACATCCAGAAAGGACAGGCTTTTTGTTGTTGTTTGTTTGCTTTTAATTGAGGGATAATTGCTTTATAATATTGTGCTGGTTTCTGCCATACATCAATATGAAGCAGCCATAGGTATATGTATGTCCCTTTGCTCTTAAACCTCCCTCCCACCCTATCTCACTTCTCTAGGTTGTCACAGAGAACTGGGTTTGAACTCCCTTTGTCATACAGCAAATTCCTACTGGCTATCTATTTTACATATGGTAATGTACATGTTTTGACGTTACTCTTTCAGTTCATCCCTCCCTCTTTCCCTCACTGTGTCCCCAAGTCTGGTCTCTATGTCTGCCTTTCCATTGCTACTCTGCAAATAGGTTCATCAATACCATCTTTCTAGATTCCATATATATGCATTAATATATGATATTTGTTTTTCTCCTTCTGACTTACTTCCCTCTGTATAATAGACTCTAGGCTCAGCCACCTCATTAAACTGACTTAAATGTGTTCGTTTTTATGGCTGAGTAGTATTCCATTGTGTATATGTGGCACAATTGTATCCATTCATCTAGGACACGGTTTTATGTAGATGAAATCTGCAAAAAGGAAAGGGTGAAGGGAATTTTGAAGAAGAGTTGTTATAAGAGGATGAGGGGCATGAAAGGGAGGGCAGCTGCTTTGTTTATATGTATGTGAGCATCTTCAGTTAGCTCTGGGTTGCATTTGGGGGCAGAGTCTAGTTCCATGGCATCTTTCCCAAATCCTGGCTTCTGCTCTCTGCTCGCTGACAGCTCTAACCAGATCTGATGGTCTTGGTTTGCCAAGTCTTGAGACAGCTCTGATTTTCCTGTCCAAGTCAGGGGGATGAGGGAAGAGTTACACCCTTTCTCTCTTCTGAACTCGTCCCCTCAGCCTGTGGTCCACATCCCATGCAGTGAAACTATTGAAACTACACATTGACTCACAGCCCCTGATCTCTATTCTGCAGCAGGCTCCCTGGTCCTTTTCCCTCAGTCAAGTCTCCAAAGACCTTCCAGACACATCAAGAATGAATAATCACTGACCTGTTATGGAGCCAGAACTTCACATTGTAATAGCCCGCTCCCCTCCTTTCCTACGACCACTGAATTATCTTCCCACTTCCTTGTCCTGATGGATTCCTCTGCTATGCTCTTATCCCAGAACAAAACCAGCTTCTCTTCTGGTCACAGAGGTGTGTGCATAGCAGTCTTTACTCCTTCTTGGTGCCTGGGACCTGGGAAGTCTTTGCTGGGAGTGGAAGGAGGGTGAGGAGGATCCCCTTGGGCAGTTGCAGTATGGGTGCCTAGCCAGCTCTGGAAGGCTGGCCCCCTCCAGAGCCTGGAACACAGATTCCCTGCTGAGGAGAACATTGATGCCAGCAGACCGCCAGGCAGGCTCCCTGATGTTGAAGTACACAGATCCATATCAGCGTTATGAAGTTCTATATTAATTTGATGCTAACTAGGGATTGCGATGCTTGTAATGGGGCAGGGTGGGGAAGCAGTGGAAGAGGTAACCGGTAAAAATGACAGCCCCGGGCCTGGACTTATGGCAGACTTGGAGGTGACTGTCGGATGCGTTAGCAGGTGGGGAAGTTCCACCAGAATCTGCCTGCTTTAGTCTTGGTTCCAGCCCAGTGCCCCCTCTCTCCTCTTTCTCATTGAATTTGATGCTTTATGGAAGCTGCAACATCATAAAAATAACACCCTGCTGCATCCTTCACCCCGGGATCTCAAAGCCCTCTACGGACATTAATATTTATCGCTAGGAACCTGGGATGTCGGTGAAGAAATATTATCCCAATTTTACAGATGAGGAACTTGAGATTGGGCAGTTAAGTGACTTGGCAGAAGTCACTCGCTAACTACTGAGCAGTGGGGCCATGCCCTGGGCCGGATCCCAGAAAAGTCTTTGGAGCCCTTGGCAGAATGGGAGAATGGCCTTTGTTTAAACCAAAGAAAGCACGGTGTGCCCTGAACCAGCTGGAGGGAGTCAGGACAGGCAGTCTCGTCTCCTCTCACTGACTTTGGTTTCCCTCTAGTCAGGCTTGAGGAGACTGACTCTCACGGCTGGTTTGGTTTTGCACTTCTCTGCCAGCTTTGGCAGTTATATCTGCCAGCTCAGAATCCATGGTTGGAGAGTAGTGGACAGTTTCAGTTACAGAACTTTCAGAAAGTATGAAAAGGGCCTGCTTGGGAGAAGGGCATCTATAATGGTCTAGGAAAAGGAACTCTGTTTCAGAAAGGCAACAAAATCTCTCTCTCAATCTGAAAAGATGATGGCTGAGAGGGGAATGTAATCCAAAATGAGTTAGGGTCTTGAACATTCCAGAGAGAGTAGACCACTGATTATAAGGCCCAGAATTCTAGAACTATGGGTATATTTTCTTATTTGCCTTGAAATTGTTCAGGAGAACTAAAAGGTCATTTTAGATTTTTCTTTGTGTATGGGAGAACTTCTATGTCTGAAAATAAAATACATGGATTTTAACAAAGGGCAGAAAGACCTTTATAGATAGGAATCCATTTTGAACATATGTGTCTGACTATTTGGGTTGCTGCATATATGCTCAGTTGCTTCAGTTGTGTCTGACTCTTTGCAACACCATGGACTATAGCCTGCCAGGGTCCTCTGTCCATGGGGATTCTCCAGGTGAGAATACTGGAGTGGGTTTCCATGCCCTCTTCTAGGGGATCTTCCCAACCCAGGGGTTGGACCCATGTCTCCTGCATTGCAGGTGGATTCTTTATGAATCATAAGCCACCGAGAAAGCCCATTTGGGTTGGTACCAGGAGGTGATGCTGCAGTTTTATTTCCCAGCACTTAGTGTCTGAAAACAAAAGAGTGGCTGGGATGGTGCTTCACTAAGCATTTGCTAACCACTTGTGAAGCTCTGGCCGTGGGCCCTAGACTGTGTGGCTCCAGGGATACAGAGCTGTGTAGGATGGAGCTTCTGCCCCGCCCGTGGTGACCCTCAGGATGGATAGGAGAGGCAGACAAGCACATGCACAGTTATGAGACTGTGAGATAAGCTGCCCCAGAGAATGGTCCGTGAATGATCTGTGGTGCTGTGGGAGCATAGAGGAAGTGGTGATTCATGTCAGGGAAATTCTCCTTGCAGATTAAATTCTTCCCAAACTAGCCTTGATGAGTCTGGCACATTTTATCTATTAGGAATTCAATGGTGACCACCTGGTTCATTTAATGGATAAACAAAAGCTGTTCTGAAACACTTGATCTAGTTGAATGTTACTCATGTCCTGTGGAATTTTAGGCATCAAGAGTCTCTTGCAGGCACAAGAAGAGTTTCCTTGTCACCTGGAGAGCATCCCCAGTGCCATTATGGAAGGGCATCAATATTGCTCTTTTGAGTCCAAGTCATGCTATTTCTCTATTTCTCCGATCTTCAGTGTCTTAACAACATCCTACGATGGAGTTTGCATAGGGCTTTGTTTATTATTTGGCATGTAAACAGATGATAGGATATGTTTTGTGGTGTGGTGTGCTTGGCAGGGTCTAGGGTTCCATACGAGAAAACTTGAGCAGACCTGCTGGAGCCATGAGAACTTCTTCCCACGAAGTGCTGGGAAATGACTACATAGATTGCAAACTAAAGTGCCATATGAATTAATAACTGAGACTCTGGTCTCTCCAGACTCTGTCCTGGTACTCTGTGAAGGCAGGATGGAGCAAGAGATTTCAAGCAGTTGAGTCAACTTGCTATGAACCCTTGGAATCCAAGTTCTTGGGCATCCTGATCTCTGTGGCCTTCCTCATGGGATGGTTGCTCTAAATTGATGTCCACAAGTGGCATCTAAGACAGGCTTAGAGCTGAAATAAAACCAAAAGAAAGGGGGCTGTTTGTGTCTTCCCCTGTGAGTAATGTCCTCAACCATCTTCTCTTGGTCCAGCTGCCTGACCATGGCCCAATGTATGATCTTTCTTCCAGTCCTGACTCCTCTCGGAAAAAAGGGAAATATTTCTTATGTTGAGGACAGTCCCTGGTGCTTGGAGAAAGAGGATCTTCATTTTCCTCTGGTGGTTGATGTGAGTGCCAAGGAAGCAGTGATGGGATGGTGGCGGCCATAAACGTTTTGCAGTTTTAAGACACTTGGCCAGCCTTCCCTTGAGCCATACTCCCCCTGCTCAGTTGAGCCTCTCCTGAGTTGTCTGCACACATGGAATTGAGTCACCAGAAAAACCCAGAGCCCAGCCAGCGAGGCTGTCCTTCAGCCTCACGAATCCAGCTGTCTTTACTCATTTAAGGCCAGAACAGTGAAAACTGGCTCAGTTTGTAGAGAAAGTTTATTGGCACGACATTAATATGGCGGTTAAGAGTTTGGCTTCTAATGTGAGGTGACTCTTGGTTGAATTCCTGTATGATGGTTTGCATATCCTACAAGCCTTTGATCTAACTTTCTCTTCGTTTTTTAAGACAAAGGTGTTGATGCCATGAGGATAACCATGATAGGTGCAGGGATGAAAGTAATAATGTATGTAATATATTTAGCTCTGTGCTTGGCATGTGCTGGGGGTTCCCTGGTGGCTCAAATGATAAAGATCTGCCTGCAATGCAGGAGACCTGGGTTTTATCCCTGGGTCAGGTAGATCCCCTGGAGAAGGGAATGGCTACCCACTCCAGTATTCTTGCCTGGAGAATTCCATGAGCTAAATATGTTATATACATTATTACTTTCACCCCTGCACCTCTCATGGTTATCTTCATGGCATCAATACCTTTGTCTTAAAAAACAAAGAAAAAGGTAGATCAAAGGCTTGGAGGATGTGCCAACCATCATACAGGAATTCAACCAAGAGCCACCTCCCTCTAGAAGGGCCTGGCAGGCTATAGTCCATGGTGTCACAGAGAGTCAGACACAACTGAGTGACTAACTCCCTTTGGTGTGTGGCAGATGCCTTTATTGTCCTCATCTCTAAAATGAGGGTACACTTTATTTGGATCTCACAGGATTTTTGTTAAGATTAGATGCGTTAATTCATGTAAAACCCTGGCATGTCATGATCACTCCATAAATGTTATTTTTACTAAAATTACTCATTACTATTATTTTTATACATTTATATAAAAATTTCCAAAGAACACCTCAAGAAACACTGCCCTTTTCCTCTCACCTGGCAAAAAGAAGGATTTGATTTGAGAAGTCCAAGTGGCAAGGACATTGTGGTCAATTGACAATCTGAAAGCATTCCCTTTGTAAAAAAAAATACATCTTTTCCTCAACCTAAGAAAGGCTTAAATATTAAAATGCAGTGCTTGGGTGCTTTTGTTTTTATAGTGATTTTGTTGTTGTTCCACAAAAATACTTTTTAAAATAGCACAACCCAGTATTAGACAAATGTTTATCCGATTATATAGGCACATCAACCAAGAGAACATAATACGGGAGAGTTACTAGAAATTCTAAACGTGAAAAACAGGCATATTAAAATGAATGAAAAATTATAGGTGTTACTGCAGTAAGCTGCTTGTAATATTCTTTAATGGCATATATTTCCTGAAACTGTGCTCTGTGGTGGTTTGCTTGCAAAATGAAAGAAAGCCTGTCTTCCAGGTCTGCTTGGTGGCAGTATGCAGAACCAGCAAATACTTCCAACTTTTGTGTTTGTCTAGTGTATCATGCAGAGAAGGCAATGGCAACCCACTCCAGGACTCTTGCCTGGCAAATCGCATGGACGGAGGAGCCTGGTGGGCTGCAGTCCATGGGGTCGCTAGGAGTCTGACACAACTGAGCAATTTCACTTTCACTTTTCGCTTTCATGCATTGGAGAAGGAAATGGCAACCCACTCCAGTGTTCTTGCCTGGAGAATCCCAGGGACGGGGGGAGCCTGGTGGGCTGTCGTCTATGGCTTCGCACAGAGTCGGACACGACTGAAGCGACTTAGCAGCAGCAGCAGGAGCAGTGTATCATGGTTTTGTTTGTTTTTAGCTTCCTGGGTTTTAGTCAGATGAAGTTCAGTCTTTCTCAATTTGTATCTTCAGCATTCAAAGCCACGTGCTACTGGTAAGCTCGAGTCTGGAAAAAAAAAAAAAAACAGCTCTGTGATGAACAGTTACCTTTCTGGAAGGTAGATGCTGAATTCTCCCTGGTGTGGGGTGCTGGAGGCAGGGTTGAAGGTGAGCTTGTGTGTGATGGAGGTGGGGGTGAGGGAGGCGACACCCAAATTCACTCCTCCTACAGCTGAGTCATGAGAGATGGGGCTCTGGAATTGTGGAGACTCTGAAGAAGCGATCATTTAGGGTCATGGTATCCTAGTTTTTGGAGGCTGCTGGGAGTAACATGGAGAAAAGGGATCATTGTTAATAGGAGTTGAAAAAAAACTGGAACCCCTCCCCTCCCAACCCCCCCGGGGGGAGGATGAGAGGGCGCTGAACCCAGATCGTGAAGGCAGCTGGGACGCTGGCGACATTTGGCTGACATTCTGTGTTGGAAGTCGTCTTGAAGATGCCATTGTGCTTTTCAGGGAAGTGGCCCCTGTTAAGAATGTGTGGCAGCCACAGCTGTGCCCGGGCTGGGGGGCAGAGGAGGTTTGAGCGTGGGTACAGAGTTGAATGCAGCTGGCCCCTTGGAAGAGGAGAAACACTGGGGCTGTCCTTCCTTTTCACTCTCCCACACCAGAGAACACCTCGGGAGAGAGCTGGGGTGCTTGTCAGTAAAACTATGAAGTTTGAAAACTGCTGGCTGCTTCCTGTTTGAAAGCAATGCGCCTGGCCTTGTCATGGCGACGGTGCATCCTGAGGTAACATGTGGGTGAGCCTTAAGCCTCAAAGACTGCAATTTCCACCTAAATAAAGGATACTTTCAGTGGATTTGTATCCATACGTTGGATAAATTCTGAGGAGAGTCGTGTAATCCACGAGCCTGGTGAAGCCAGCTGCTGTTCCCCTTGGAAAGGTCAGGAAAGCGTTGCATTAAAAAAGCACAGTTTTTGCTCCTGGTAACTCGTTAGGTGTTTTATTCAGATTTTCCTTCTCAGATAGCTCAGCATCGGCATATTCTCTTTGGTTAAAGCAGTGCAGCTTGACTGAAACATGGAAGAGAACTTAGGAAGAGATCTTTTGTTGGGGTATTTTGGTAAAACACAATAAAAAAACACATCCAATACCATGCCCCTGACCCCACACACACAGAATTATTTTTCCTTCTTCTAAATGGTTGACTGTATCCTGGAAATTCCCAGTCCTTAGCACAGACTCTCACCTGCAATTTTATCCTTGTCTTCTCAGCTGTACTTTTCACTAGTTGCCCCAGACTCATCCATTTGTTTTCTTTCCCAAATGTATCGTAGATCTCATCAACAGGAGGAAAGGGCTGCAAAAGCAATGTCTTCCTGGCAAAGTGGTAGGGAGAGGGTCCTCTAATTTGGGCCTGTTGGCAAGGGTGTTGGTGGCAGAAGTGACTAGGCAGAAGTGACATCAGCATGTCAGGAGAGCCTGTTTTCAGGGTCCTCTGCCAGAGAGCATACAGAGTGCCAATTACAATCAATTTCTCAATAAAATTGTGTTCAACCTCCCCCAACACAATCTGAGACAGAAATGACAGAGAACTGTAGAGAACTGTTTTACTTTTAAAATTTTATTCTGTAGAGTCAATTTCATTCTTGCAATTTATTATCATTATTAGCCTTGGACTATGAGACGCTCACCTTACTGGCCTTCTGAGTCATTGAAAAACAGGCAGAGTCAGTTAGGGAAGTGTGGGGGTGATGGCCCTCGCCCACCCCTCCATCCCCCGCCCCGCACCATTGCAGCCATCTCTCTAGGGCAGGGCCTCTCAGTGGCAGCCGCAGTAAGAGGCTGCTGGCCCCTGAGATCCAAAAGTGCAGGAGTTCGCTCTCTGTGGTTCGAGTCACGCGCTTGGAACCTAATGGGCTGTTAATAGCAGATTGCATCCCTTCTCTCCAATCAATCATTCTCCTCTCTCTCCATCTTGAGCTCTCTCATGCACGTGCATGCACACACCCTGCCTTCCACTCAGAGCCCATTGCTCTGGGAACCACCAACCAACCAACCTAATTAAAACACATTTTTCCAATTGCTGGAGCAATTCCCCCAGTGCTCTGCCTTGCCACCACCATGCTGGGCTCACTCAGTGCCTACCTGTGTTTGGCTCCCACACAGGCTCATCTTCTGCAGCAGAAGTCTGTTCATTTCATGTTGCTTTGTGTTCTGAGATTGAAAGCATGCGTCTTTCTCTCAGGAAGCCAGCGTCTTCCAAGAAGGAGAAAGCATGCATACTGCTTTAATGTCACTCCACCACCTCATCACCAACTCTCCTGCCATCTTTACTAGTGGTTCAGCCATCACTGAACAATTGCAATGGGCCAGTCCTATGCTAAGTACTTTTTCTTTTTTCATTGCAGGCATTTTAAATTTGTGTCATTTGCTTCCCATCCTCCAAGCTGGCTATCCCCATGACTTTTTTTTTTTTAACTATCTTTATCACTTTTAAGTGTATTATAAATGGTATTAAGCACATTCACATTGTTGTCCAACCATCACCACCCTCTATATCCAGAACTCTCTTCAGCTTACAAAACTGAAACTCTATGTCTGTCAAACGATGATTGCCCATTCTTTCCTCTAGCTCCTGGTAACCACCATTCTGCTGCTGCTGCTAAGTTGCTTAGTCATGTCCGACTCTGTGCGACCCCATAGATGGTAGCCCACCAGGCTCCCCCGTCCCTGGGATTCTCCAGGCAAGAACACTGGAGTGGGTTGCCATTTCCTTCTCCAATGCATGAAAGTGAGAAATGAAAGTGAAGTCGCTCAGTCGTGTCTGACTCATAGCGACCCCATGGACTGCAGCCTACCAGGCTTCTCCATCCATGGGATTTTCCAGGCAAGAGTACTGGAGTGGGGTGCCATTGCCTTCTCTGAACCACCATTCTACTTTCTATGAATTTAACTTTTCTAGGTATTGATATCTCATGTAAGTGGAATCATACAGTGTTTATCTTTTTGTGACTGGCTTTTTTCACTTGGTGTAATGTCTTCTAGATTCATGCATATTGTAGCATGTGTCAGACCTTCTTTTTAAGACCACATAAGATTCCACTGTACCACATTGGAATATACCACAATATATCACATTTGGCTTAATTTTTCATCTGTTGATGGACAGTATAGTTGCTTGTACTTTTTAGCTGTTGTGAATAATGCTGTTATGAGCATGGATATAAAATATCCCTCTGAGGTCTTGCTTTCAGTTCTTTTGGGTGTATACTCAGATGTAGAATTACTGGCTCACCTGGTAGTTCTATTCTGAACTTTTTGATGATGACTCTACAGTTTTCCATAGCAGTGGCACCATTGTACATTTTTACCAGCAGGGCACAAGGGTTCCCATTTTCCACACCCTGGCCAATACTTATTATTTTCTGTCTCTTTGATAGTGTATGCTTAGTCGCTCCCCGGGCTTCCCTCGTGGTGAAAGAGGTAAAAATCTGCCTGTAACACAGGAGCCACAGGAGACACATGTTCGATCCCTGGGTCAGGAAGATCTCCTGGAGAAGGGCATGGAAACCCACTCCAGTATTCTTGTCTGGAGAATCCTATTGGCAGAGGAAGTCTGACAGACTACAGTCCTTAGGATTTCAAAGAGTCCGACACAACTAAGGGGACTTAACATGCATGCTTAGTTGCTCAGTCCATCTGACTCTGCGATCCCATGCACCTCTGTCCATGGGATTTTTCAGGCAGGAATGCTGGAGTAGGTCACCATTTCCTTCTCCAGGGGATCTTCCCGACCCAGGCATTGAACCTGTATCTCCTGTGTCTCCTGCACTGCAGGCAGCTTCTTTACAAGGTGGCATCCTAAGTATTTTATATGCCTCCCAACCTGTGCAGTAGGCAATATTATTTCCCTCTTAAAGATCAGAAAATTGAACTTATATATTCTCACACAAAAAAGCTAAATATGTGAGGTGATGTGGGAGAGGATCCTTTCATATGTAAGTGTATATAAAATCATCTCATTGTACACTTTAAATATCTTATGAATTTATTTGCAAATTATACTTTAATACAGAAAAAAAAAAGATCAGGAAATTGAGGCTTGGGGATGTCAAAAAAAATTGTTCAAGGCTAGAACTGGTTAACTCAGGTCTAGCTGCCTCTAGAGTCTTTCTAGGAAAAAATAAGGTCCCTGTTCTGTAAGGTTCCCTTTACTGGCTATATTGACAGCATATCAGCAAAGAATTGAGGGCTTATCTTTTTCTAGTTAATGGTTAAAGTTGTCATATACTTTCTCAGGGAAACAGAACTCTGCACATTGCATCTGAGCACAAAGAAGACATTCTTCTTTTATTATGCTAAGGAAAACTAAGGTAAGCCACAAGGGGGGAATTTATTTTCTATGCCTTTCCTAATTGGGAGGGTAAGAACCAACCTGGTGACTCCTCCCAGAGTTGGAAGGAGAATGGCTATTTTCTGTTAGCCTAAGAAGAATATGCATTTATAAAGAAAAATTGGCACTCTTAGGTCCAAGGTGAAAGACATAGACATAAGCAGATGGCATTTCATTGCCATTGGTGAAACTTTTGTTCAGCAGTCCTATAGCTAAGCTCTAAGTTTGCCACTTTCTAGCTTAACAACCTTTGGCAAATTTATTCACTTATTTGAAACTCAATTTTTTCATCTGTAAAATGGGAATATAAATATCCCACTCATATAGCTGTCCTTTTCTCCCCTAAGAAAGAGTGAGAGCAAATAAAACCTTTTGTGTATCTTAGAAAGTCAAGCTCAGTACCTACCATGGCTCCTTTTGGTCCAGACTGACAAGGGGTTTCCCTGATGACTTTGTCACTAATCAGTCCTGGGGACAGCAAGCCTCAGCTGAGTTATGATCTGGTACAAGGCACCAGGAGAGCAGCAGGAGGGCACAGCAAAGATGACCCCTTTGAGTTGGATGCAAACATGAAGACTGGGGCAGAGGGAAATCCAGCAGACAGGTCCAGTCTTGGATTTAGGGTTAACTTAGTGTGTTACTTGGGGCATGGCACTGAAGCTCTCCCAGCTGAAGTTCTCTAATCTGCAAAAGGAGAGCTCTGACTTTTCCTGAGAAGTCAATCTAATTTTCTTAATCTTTCTGTAAGTTAGCATATCAGTCTTTTGATAATTATTTTGGCTCTTTCTATGAACTCTGGGCTTCAGTGTAATGAGTCCTGATATATAAAATGCTTAGCACTTTTCTTGGCACTTAAGAGTTGTTTAATAAAAATTTTCTCTTTCCTTTCCTTTCTCTTTCCTCTCTTCCTTTCTTCCCTTCCACTTTCACTCTGGAAATGACTAAAGTTCTCAACTGAGGCCTATGGAACCACTTTTATGAGGCACATTCATTTTATTTTCCATCACTATCCATACCTAATTCATAGCTGCTTCTTGGATGAAGATGGTTGGTCATATACTCTGACTCGTGAGACAGGTCCCTCATTAGAGTATTTCCCCAAAGGACATGGGAACCTCTTAGAAAACAACTGAAGTTTTATTATCAAAGTGTCCATTCTGGAATCACACAGACAAGGGCTAGAATCCAAGCTCACCTTCCATGTAGTCGTGTAAGTGAAGTATGTTCTAGTGAAGTGTTAAAAAATCTCAGGTTTTTAAAAGACTTTCTCAGTTTAAGTTCCAGCTCTGTTACTTAATAGCTGCGTGATCTGGGGCGATACTTAACTTCCGTGTTGTACCTTGACACTTCATCTGTAAAAAGGGATAGTAATAAAAATTCATAGTGTTGTAAGGATTAAGTGTGATAACACATTTGGCATATTTAGAGGAATTTATGGCCCAGAGGTTAAAGCGTCTGCCTCCAATGCGGGAGACCCGGGTTCGATCCCTGGGTTGAGAAGATCCCCTGGAGAAGGAAATGGCAACCCACTCCAGTATTCTTGCTTGGAGAATCTCATGGACGGAGGAGCCTGGTGGGCTGCAGTCCATGGGGTCACAAAGAGTTGGACACGACTGAGTGACTTTACTTACTTACTTACTTAGTAAGATTGTATCATACTATTACTACTGCTACTGTTACAATTACTACTGTTACTTCTGCAGTTACTACCAACGCTATAATGGCATCATTTACTCATTCCATGACTGTTTCTTGGATACAGACATATCTTGTGAAATACACCTTAAAGCACAATTGCAAGGTGCTGTATACTGGCTTCAGGTTCCACAGAGATTCCATTTCTTAAGTTAAATAGGATTTCTCATATTATTAATAAAGTATGTTAATAGTAGCTCATTTACCAGTTGAGTGAGATTATGTTTTTACCATGAGAGTTAAATATGTATGTAAAATGTAAATTATGTAAATTTTTTACTCAGTTGAAAAGATATTTTCAAGCACCCACCACACTACAGTGTAACTTATTTCAGAGCACAAATAAGATTAGTGGCAGCGAGAGGAAAGTTGTATTTTAAAACCCTAAATAGACATATGCAAATGCAGGATACAGGATGCTTGGGGCTGGTGCACTGGGATGACCCAGAGGGATGGTACAGGGAGGGAGGTGGGAGGGGGTGTTCAGGATGGGGAAAACGTGTACGCCTGTGGTGGATTCATGTTGATGTATGGCAAAACCAATACACTATTGTAAAGTAATTAGCTTCCAATTAAAATAAATAAAATTTAAAAAAGGAAAACTCAAGTGGAGTAAACATCTCCAAAAAACTCTCATTTATCACAAGACATCAGTCTTAGGTTGTTATCTCAGTAAGTTATCCCCTCTAACAAACACATGTTTTAAGTACCCATATAATTTTTTTTAAAGAGGATATTAAGTAGGGATGAGTTTCATACCCTCCCAAAGAACCTTCCCCATCTGCAGCCTCAGGAACCAATAATAGTATGCATCTAAAAATGAGCAATTTTTTTCTTCATAGGATATCTCTTAAAATCACGTTCGTTCAGATTCGTATAATTCCTGTACCTCAAACAGCTGGTTCTGTCCTCTAATCCTTTCTCCATTAGAGAATTCAACACTGCTTTGAGCAACACTGGTTAGCTGATGACCCAAATCTCCTTAATCCAGAGCAGCCATAACGCTCGGTAGTGACTAGGGGATTTTTTCATCTACTCCACACATTTTCTTGTTCCCTTTGTGTCTCCATGGTGTTCTGATGATTGAATATTACTGAAGCAGCTAGAGAAGTGTGGTTAGCTGAGGCTGGTGAGGAGTGAGGAGTTGAAGGAGCAGAACTTAGATTTCTTTGGATTCACTTTGGTATATAGTACATCTGGTAACGAGAGTAGCACTGACATATATACACTGCCATGTGTAAAATAGATAAGTAGTGGAAAGCTGCTGTATAGCATAAGGATCTCAGCTCGGTGTTCTGTGATGACCTGGATGGGTGTGATGGGGGTAGGGGGCGGGGCTCAAGAGGGAGGGGATATATGTATACTTAGGGCTGATTCATGTTGTAGAGTAGAAACCAACACAACATTGTAAAGGGATTATCCTCCAATTAAAAATTTAAAAAATGAGATAGAAAAATGTAAAAGAAAAATCATAGCTGCCATTTACTGAGCTATTTCCTGTGCCCCTGCTGCTGCTGTGAAGTCGCTTTAGTCGTGTCCGACTCTGTGCAACCCCGTAGACGGCAGCCCACCAGGCTCCTCTGTCCCTGAGATTCTCCAGGCAAGAACACTGGAGTGGGTTGTCATTTCCCTCTCCAATGCATGCATGCATGCTAAGTCACTTCAGTCATGTCCGACTCTGTGTGACCCTATGGAAGCAGCCCACCAGGCTCCTCCATCCACAGGACTGCCAGGCAGTTGCTAAGTTTAAGCACATGATCTTATTTAATCTTCACAACTAACCTGAGACTTTATCTCCATGTTACAAATGAGAAAACTGAGGCAGAGGGAATGGAAACATCTCACGGAATGACCCTTGGTCAATGACAAAAGTGGCTGAGATTCAAACTCAGATCTGTTCGACTTTGAAACCTTCATTCTTATTCACTGTAAATATAGTGTTTGGATGGATCTCTGGATGTTCCTGAAATTTCCATTTTTAATGGTCTCAGAGATTTAGGACTGATGAACCCTGAGTTACCTTATTATTTTTTTTCTTGTTTCTTGTTGGTTCATCTTTTATATTTTATCTAGGCTGCTTCTAAGGCACTGATGGTGCCTAGACATTCATGAATGTGACTTGACCCCAATTTTATTCCATTTTCTCTTCTGTTTTGACCTTTTCACACATGCCTTATGTCCAGTGCACAGTGTAAGACGGATTCCTCGGGTTATTTGAGTAACCCTTTGGGTCCTCTCTTTGACATATTCTGAAGGAGAGTTACAAAACCTGGCATTAACCAAATAGAGCATTGGTTGAGTCTCTTGTTGTCAGAGAACTTCCCATTCTCAGAGAATGAGAAATCCTGCTGAATTAAATATATATGTATATGGCTGCACAACAGGAGAGTTTCTTGGGAGTTACTTCTATAAATTTATAAATCTGGATGTTTGCTTGTCACATTATCTAAAATGACACAGAAGAAGAGTTTTAAAGAGGATATGGAGAAAGTGAGACTTGGGCACAACAGGAGCAAAAAAAAAGGGGGGGGGGAGCACAAGAAATGTAGATTATCTCCAGGGACAATTCTGTGGGATCTGATTCTCCTTAGGAGGCTCTGCCACTCCTTCAAACTCAGCTTCTCATGAACACTTCATTTACTCATTCACTTACTCCTCTATTCATTCATCCTTTTGTCCATGGTAAAAATGAGTCAAACTGACACCCATTCCTGATTACATGACTTTCAATGATGACAGTAATAGTTACAAGCTTCAGAACCTCAGAATCGTTTATAACCTCCCACAAAGTCCCATATCCAAATATTGCCCCTTGTTTTTCTATGATGCCCATTCTCTTCATTCAATTTAATATTATCCCACCCATAGACTACTGTTATTTTCTTCTGTTGAGTCTCAAGGCCTCCAATTTTCAATTCTGTGTGCACATCACTGTTGAGAACAGCTGTGCCCGGTTGATACATTCTCCAGGTTTCTTTCCTGCTCTGAGCCTTCAGTGCTTTCTCCCCTCTCTGCAGGTTTCAGAGCCTACTCTACAACCTGGTCTCTCAGAGGAGGCCAAAGCTACTCCCTTACCTGCATGTCCCTTGCTTCAGTTTCTGCTTGACTCAAACTTGTTGGTTAAGCCATACTATTGTTTTCCCAGCCTCGCTTCTTACTAACAATTAACCAAGCATTGATTGTGTGCCTGCTGCTGCTAAGTCCCTTCAGTTGTGTCCGACTCTGTGCAACCCCATAGATGACAGCCCACCAGGCTCCTCCGTCCCTGGGATTCTCCGAGCAAGAACACTGGAGTGGGTTGCCATTTCCTTCTCCAATGCATGAAAGTAAAAAGTGAAAGTGAAGTCGCTCAGTCATGTCTGACTCTTAGTGACTCCATGGACTGTAGCCTACCAGGCTCCTCCATCCATGGGATCTTCCAGCCGAGAGTACCGGAGTGGGGTGCCATTGCCTTCTCCGATTGTGTGCCTACTATATGCCAAACACACTCATGCTTATGCTGCAGTTTTAGAACTTAAGAATGTAAACACTGTAGAATGAATTCCAGCTCTGCCACTGGTAAGCTGTATAATTTGATCTAGTATATTAATTTCTTTTCATCCTCTAATCTTTTATCTGTAAAATGGGTTGGTAACAATAGCACTTAACTCATAGGGTGTGGGGAAAATAAAAAATGAGAATGAAGATAAAACCCTTAACACAGAGAAAGCCCACATAAAGTATACAATAAAAAGCTGTCTTACTATTGGTATTACTTATGGAAAATATAGGCTTTAAAAAATGTGTTCCAATTTTTTTCAGATATGGAGATGGCTCCTTTTAATCCCTTTTCCAGAAGGAAGGAACCATATCTTTTTATCATATCCCCAGTTCTTAGTACACTACCTGAAATTCAATAAAATATTTGAATTAGTGAATAGAGTTCTAAGAATAGACTAGGTTTTAAATAAAATGTTTATTGGATTTAGTAAAGAGGCTGATAAAATTGCTTTTGAAATAAGCTAGTTGTCAATGAATGTTAAAGGATCAGACTTGCCTCAGACAATTTGCATTTTTGCAGAAATAGATTCCACAATCCTAAGAACAGTCACCAAAATATTTCTTCTAAGCAATAGAATTAGGAAATGAAGGAGAACAGGAGGCCAGACAGGCCACTTTATGTGAAGAGGGAAGCCAGACAACTAGAGAACTGTGATGTGAGGAATTAATTAGCAATTACTCTCCCCCTTTAACTAAATTATACACAGACACATAGAGGAGGCAGACTCAAGGAGATTTTTGGTGGCAGAGTCAGAAAGCTACATAGAAGGTTAAACAAAAGAATATTCTAGTCACTACACTATACCATATAAATCAGTAAGATCATATTAACTATTCCAAGTGTTCTTAAAGAGCTAACAAGGGAGTAATTCATGAAAAAAAAATCTTCAGAAAAATCAGAGCGTGAACATTAGAAACCATAGAAATGTATATAGTTCTCTACACAGTCAGTCCTTGATTAAACACACTAATAGAGGAGAATTCAGATAAACCAAGTTTGGGGATAATTTTAAAACTGTTGGTTTGGTTTTGAAGTGCTTCTCTGCTTATCCCCTTCACAGAAAGGAAACACAACTTCTAATTATATTTGCTAAGGTCATTCCAAAATTTCTTGGTGGACATTGCCTAAGGTTGAGAGCCAGTGACTCAAAAAGGCATGCAGACATTGAAGTGGACCATTCTGGATTTGGGAACGTGGAACCAACCGTGGCCTTAGATAAGGAAACGTGAATAATCTACACGGAACCTCAATAAAGCTGAAAACTCTCTCATAGCTTAGTCTTGGCAAGGCTCCAGTCAAAGGAAAATAGTCATTGACACTGACTTAAGTTTTCATTATTAACTTTTCAAACAATGCTCAGCAAATAGCACTTCTTTTCTCTATTCCTGTCTTATCTGACAGATAGACAATAACCATTGCCCTCAACACTCACTCCTCTCCATTCCCTCAAATCAACATCAGGAAGCTACCTACCTAATCCTCTACCACATTCTTGAAACTATTAGTTTTCATGTTTTTCAGAATAAATTTCATCTTCAGACCCTTTAAAGTTCTTTCTTTCCCAGATTACCCGAATATATATATTCTGGCCTCATAGGAGGAAAAGATGCTGATACTAGAATTTTTCTTTGCAGTGGGAGGATTAAGGAAAGAGACTGAAAATTGTCTTTATAACAAGCATATGAATAATTGATAGTTTCCTTCATATAGAAATACAGAAAGTGGAATATCATCTCCATTTTACACAGAAAGAAACTGAGGTAGATGGCATATGTTGGCTAAAGACAGGAAGATTTTTCCATAATTACCAATCCATCTGAGCCAGCAGGGAAGAAGCCCCAGTTAACATTAGTTTATCAAATTAATTGATAGATTCGAAGAAGTTGGTGTCTAAGATTGGAGTGTGAGCACTGGATGACTGGGTGGAAAATAAGATTGGTGGACAGCTTGGAGAAAGTTATAAAAACGCATGATAACAGGAACGCAAAATAATTCTCTCCTACATAAATTCTGTAGGCTCAGGTTGGGTATAGGCAATGTTCTCCAAGGCACCATTTGGGATGAGATGCTTTTCAGCAGTGTTGGAAAGACTGGCTTGAACCCTGTCTGAATTTCACAGGGTGCTGCAAGGGTGTATTTATAGATGCTTATATTCAGCACTCTTGGAATTCTTAAGTTAAGAAAAATGAACCACGAAATGTGTTGACTTGTGTACATTACAGCAGATCAAAGAGCCACTTGTACTATTGAAGATGCTTTGGCAAAAATGGAAAGGACAGATCTAGGTAAAAAAGTGAAGTGTTGACCAAAAAGTAGAGCTGAGGGAGACAGGTCAAAAATTACATCAACTGCTGTCAAGAGAGGATTCTGATAGAAAGTCTGGTTCTAGGATGCCTGAGATTGTGAAGTGTGTGTGTGTTTAAACACGTGTTTGCTAGGGCACCACTTTGCTTTCAAGAAAGATGAAAAGGAAATACTCTACACAAGGATGATGAGAATGATAAATGGATTAGAGGGCATGACTTATTGTACAAAAAAGATTGAAGTAATATAGCATAGATAGCCCAGGGCGGGCTGGTGGGGTGGTGGGGAACAGCAAAGGAAAATAGAAATTGCTAATACTTATGAGCACCTGAGAGGCTGTAACATGAGGGACATTCATTTTGGAACTTGAGCACATCAAAAGACATGCTTAGTATGGTCTGGAGATATATATATTTGCCCATTTACCCACTAAGTTCAATGACACTGAACCAGAAAAGGCAGGAAGTGAAGTGTAAAGGCTGAAGAGTTGGAAAGAAAACATTTGAAGTGTTTTTGTTACCTTCAAGGAATGATATTATTAACTTTCTGCTCTGTAAGAAGAGTGACATTAAGCATGGGAGATTATATGGCTTCTCTGTGTGTGTTCATGAATAGAATCTCTGAATGGTATCTGAACCTTCAGAGTGGCCTAGAATAGATAGGCATAGCGATAGCTAGAACTTGAGGGTTTTTCTGCTATTGGTTGAGAGGGACTCATTACAAAACACTTATTGATTCATGAACTAGTGATTAAGTGCAAGGGTTTTGTATTCACCTGCTTAGGTTCAAATCTTGACTCAGTTATATTCTAGCTGGTAATCTGGCAAGGAATTTAACCTCTCTAAGACTTAAGTTTATTTATATATAAAAACAAGGATAAAGAATAGAATAGTCTGTCCTATATGATTCTTCTAAGTAAAGAGACCATTACTCTAATGAAACCAGTCAAGAGGGGCGCAAGAATTTGGTGGACTATAATAGTTCACCGAGGCAAAAAGATGATATAGGATGGAAAGGAGTAATGAATGAATGATGAGATGGGAGAAGTAGGACCAGAAAATGGAGACTCAAATGGAATATTGGTCAAAGTAGGCACATGGCCATAATAAACAAGTCAACAATATAATACAGTAGAAATAAATATCTTAGTGCAGTGAGATAAAGAGATCTTAATACAATAAAAATGAATACCTCACTCAAGATCCTCTGTATCTAGTGACCAACTGGAAAAGAGAGCATGAAGGATGGCATGGGAGATTTTTAAGTGCCACGTTGGATATAGCACCTGTCTTTTTTTTTTTTCATGTTCCATTGACTAGAAACACACTTACACAGTCAAAATTAGCTGTTAGGATGTCTCGGCAATGTATTCCCAGGAGAAGAGATGAGTTTTGTTGAACACATAGCCAGCAGTGTCTGTCACATATGGCATGCTAAGAATCTTAGATTTAATCCTGAAAGCAGTAGAGAGTCAGCGAGGTGATTGAAGCCAATGTGAATGATGGAGTTTGCACTTTAGAAACATCAGCCTGGTAGAAGAAGGATTTGTTTTTGTTGTTGCTTAGTCGTTAACTCATGTGTGATGCTTTTGTGACCCCATGGACTGTAGCCTACCAGGCTCCTCTGTGGATGGGATTTCCTAGGCAAGAACACTGGAGTATTCAGTTGCCATTTCCTTCTCCAGAAGATCTTTCTGGCCCAGGGACCCAGCCTGAGTCTCTTGTGTTTCCTGCATTGGCAGGATTCTTTACCACTGAATCACCAGAAGGATTGGGGTGGAACCAGAATTCAAGTAAACAAAGTGAATCGTCTGAAACACAATGAGTCCTCAACCAAAAGAGTGGTGGGGGGATGAGGAAGAGGAGGCTTTTGAGAAATGTGGAAGAGTTTGAATGGGCAGGTTTACAAATTAGTGGATGGGAGCAAAGAAGACTGGAATTAATATAGAAGGACTAAGAACTCCCAACTGTCCTTCACTACAGAGAAACAGAGAGAGAGAAGAAATTTCTGAAGGGAAATGAAGATTTTGAAGACTAAACATCCCACTGCCTTTTCTTTTGATGCCTATGTTTTAGTGAGTCTGTTTTTTTTTGTTTTTGTTTTTTTTTTAATTAGAGGCTAATTCGGAGAAAGCAATGGCAACCCATTCCAGTACTCTTGCCTGGAAAATCCCATGGGTGGAGGAGCCTGGAAGGCTGCAGTCCATGGTGTCGCTGAGGGTCGGACACGACTGAGCGACTTCACTTTGACTTTTCACTTTCCTGCATTGGAGAAGGAAATGGCAACCCACTCCAGTGTTCTTGCCTGGAGAATCCCAGGGACAGGGGAGCCTGGTGGGCTGCCGTCTATGGGGTCACACAGAGTCGGACACGACTGAAGTGACTTAGCAGTTAGCAGCAGCAGAGGCTAATTACTTTACAATATTGTGGTTTTTTCCATATATTGACATGAATCAGCCACGTGAGCCTGGTTTTGAAATTAACACTGGGACATATATCCTGACATGCACAAGTGAAGTTGTGGAGCTAGCATGGGACTTCTTTTGAAAAATCAAGAGTGTTACATATATGTATATATTGAAAAGGGGAGAAAGAAAGAGATGGGAAGAGAGAAAGGGAGTGGGGGAAGGAGCAGGAGAAAGGGAGATTTATAATAAGGAATTGATTCTTATTCAGTGGGGCTGGGAAGTTCCACAATTTGCCATCTGGAAACTGGAGACTCAGAAGAGGTGCTGTAGTTCTGGTTTGAGTCCAAAGGCCTGAGAACCAAGAGAATCAATGATGTAAGTTCCAGTCCAAACCTGAAGGCCTGAGGACTCAGAGAGTGAATGACGTAAATCCTAATCTGAGGGCAGAAGTCCCCACTCAAACAGGCAAAGAGAGCAAATTCCTGCTTCCTCTGTCTTCTGGTTTTATGCAAGCCCTCAATAGATTGAATGGCCCTCACCTACACTGGAGAGGGCAATGTATCAATACTTTATACTTAGTCCACCAATTCAAACACCTCCCAGACATACCCAGAAATAATATTTAACCAGATATCTGGATACCTTGTGGCTTTGTCAAGATGTCTCGTAAAATTTACCATCACTGAATTATTCTCCTGGAGCTGTAACAGAGGGCATAGCCCTGTTGATTTTGTACTTCTGCCTTCCATAACAGTGACAGGATAAACTTCTTTTGTTTTAATCCATGCAGGTTGTAACACTTTGTTATAACAGCCCTGGGGGACTAATGCTGAGCTTGGTATGTAAGGGCACCAAACACAGAGACATTTTGACAGAGCGATGGTTTATCTTTGCTCCGTGTCAAAATTAATTATTAATTAAAAAACACTTTTATGTTACAATATAATCTGCAAACATACTCTCATTCTCATAGAACACAAATTTTTCCATAGAGCAGAAAAATCTAAGGCTCAATGAGTTAAGAAATTGCCCAAGTTCCCATGACTAGTGAGTGGTATTGAGGTCCTCTGGCTTCAGTATTCACGCTGGAACTAGGGTGATCCCTTCCGTGCAAGAATTAAGATGTAGCTTCTTGCTGAGTCATCAGGTACCACCCAGGGAAATTAGGAGGCAGTGACCCTGCAGGCTGTGGGTAGTTCCCCTGAGAACTTCTGTGCTCAGTAGGGCTTACAATACTTGGCTGTGTGGAAAGGCTTACCTTTTCCCTTCCAAGAGCACTGGCTGTGTGAAAGACAAGTGCAAGTGAGGAGGCGTTCTCGATTGTCATGTGAGCTGTATGCAAGGAGTTTTGTGACTCTTGCCCACTTAAAATGTTTCTGTGGGTGCTGCTCAAGTGGCCTTGCGGCTTCGCAAGAGTGAAGTGACCAGCCCTGCCAGTTGCCAAGGGCCCCATGCTCTGGGAGAACTCTGTGTCACCACGCGTCATTTTGAGATGCACCCATTGCACTCTTGGCTCAGAGGTGCTGCAAGCTGAGTATACGATGCCTAACATGTTTCAGAGCCATTGAATATCTGTTAGTTCAGATTTTCCACTCCAAGCTCTGGATTAAAGAAGCAATCTTTTGACAGAACAAACCCTGTTTGTGCTCAGCCCTATTTCTTCCTAAAACAAATCCAACATGGCTGCCCCCACGCCTGTGTGAGGTGTCTGGGAGGTGGCCATGATTTTGACTAATGAGGTTGTATCTCCTAATACTTTCTGCTGTGCGTGCAGGCATCAGAGAAGAGTGAAGTGACCAGCCCTGTCAGTTGCCAAGGGCCCCATGCTCTGGGAGAACTCTGTGTCACCATGCGTCATTTTGAGATGCACCCACTGCACTCTTGGCTCAGAGGTGCTGCAAGCTGAGTATATGATGCCTAACATGTTTCAGAGCCATTGAATATCTGTTAGTTCAGATTTTCCACTCCAAGCTCTGGATTAAAGAAGCAATCTTTTGACAGGACAAACCCTGTTTGCGCTCAGCCCTATTTCTTCCTAAAACAAATCCAACATGGCTGCCCCCACGCCTGTGTGAGGTGTCTGGGAGGTGGCCACGATTTTGACTAATGAGGTTGTATTTCCTAATACTTTCTGCTGTGCGTGCAGGCATCAGAGTGGTTCTTTTAAGAGACTCATCACAGTGCAACTCAGATTAGAATCTGACCCTCAAGGTCTTTTAAAAGAGGAAGCATTTGTGAGAAACTTCAGACCAGGGTGACAAAGTGGCGTCTAATTTGCTTTCTCGGTAAGTGAGAGCTCAGGAAAGCTGAAAAGGAAGAAAAGGGCCCGACTCAAAGACAGACTCAGTTCTTTTGGTAAAAGCAGCAGGGATCCTTGTTACACTCAACTGCCATCTTGCACAAAAGAGCCCCAGCCTAGGAGTTATGGTTGACATCTCTTAGAATTCAATTAGTGATAGTGCAGTGACCCAATTTAACACTTTGTTAAGCGAAAGCCAGTGTACACATGTGGCATTTCCAGGCCAAATTGATCTACATAGATGATATACTTAGAATTGGAAACTGTTGGTTCTTTCCTTGCCCCCAAATTGAGGACATGTAGTTTCTTTCATATGTCCTTCTGTTCCTTCCTAAGTTATTTATACTGTGACAGGGATAGTGGAGGATACAAAAATCAACAAAATGACAATTTTCAAATTCTTGACTGTATAGTAACTGTTAAAAGTAGAAGCAATAACTATGACAACCATCACACAGGCACAAAACAACATGATTGTGTATTAACTATAATTGTGACTATTGTGTATTAACATACAGTGTATTAACATATTTAATCTTCAAAATCACTTGGCATTGTTGAGCCCATTTTGCAAACAGGTAAACTAGGTCCGGTAGTTTACAGAGAGGTAAACCAGCGCCAGATAAATCACTGGTGTTGGGCTGGGGAGCAGTGAGCAGGAAGGTATAGAAAAGATGGCATACATGTTATAGATGAGGTTACATTTGAACTGCCTTGGAGAAGCCATTCTGTGTTGGTAGGAGAAAGAGACGAGCAAAGACATGGTTATAAAGTGTATGGTACCTCCAGGGAATGATGATGTGATTCATTTGGAATCCACAATAACACAGCAGAGAAGCGAAAAGTCAGAGTAGAACTAGTGCCGGATTATTAAGTGTTCTGAATCTCAAGCAACAGAGTTCAAACAGTTTCTTCCTTCAGAAGGACAAGAGGAGCCCTTGAAAGGTTCTGAACAGAAAGGTTGGGGGTGGGAAACAACCAGGGCTGTGCTTTTAGGAAGATTAATTTGGCAGCAGTGTATCTGATGGAGTCAGGGGGTATAGGATCCCAGAGATGACAAAGAGAGAGCTCTTCTTTGGACTTCTGAATCCAGTTGCATGCTTATTCTTTTTAAGATTAGACTTCATCTCCTGATTCAGTAGGAGAGGACAGGTGTGGTGAAAGGATGAAGGGAAGACATCACAGTTTGCTGACCCCAGAGAGCTGCCTATAAGATTGGTAGCTTCATGGCAGATTAGGAAGTCATGAGGGACAAAAATAACATTTGAGGACTGTTGATGACTGATGTTAAAGGTCATCACCAAAATTGTCAAGGCAATCTTTGTTAACAAAGAAAATAAGGTAGGATAATCGAGGCACTCCGTGACTATGAAGTATGGGAAGTATAGAGTTTATGTATCCATGTATTCTTAGACTTTTTTATAAATAATATTTCACCTTTAGTACAATGATGCATTCTAATGCAATTTATTTCATTCCATTCTATTTCCTTTTTAAAAAGGTCAGTTGCTGCCAACTAAATATCCATGTATTCTTTAAAATTATGAACACCAGTGTGTCTTTTCTGATGATCTTATTTTAGGGGACTGAAAAAAGAATAATTTATATGCCTATAGGGCACATACAAGTTTATATAAACTATATCATGGTATTTAAACAAGTTTATATAAAAATGTAACTTTTAAATACAGGGTCATTAAGATGACTGCCACTGGAAGGAAACATCAACTAAGTTGTTTTTTTCACATGGTCTTCTGTTGACATTAATATAGTCCAGCGTCTGTTGCATGGATCTTATGTTCCCCTTTGAGCCAGTGCATCTTAAATTTTAATAGCAACTGATAAGAGACTTTAAGGGATTCGAACACACTGGAGTGATGCACTTAAGCATTCATTCCCCCCCGCCCCCATAGAAAGATGCTCATTCTGGACCATGGGGAAGGCATGTAGGCAGAGAGGGTGATTATTTAAAATGGAATTTATTTTTCATCACAATCCGTGCATGTTTCCTATTGGGGGTAACTTGGTGTATACATTTTTAATATTGTGAAGCCACCAGTGTTAATAAAAAAACAGCTGAATACATATCAGAATCCTTGGAGATTAAGCTTTGGAAGGCCAAGTGAGTCTGGTAGATGGTAAAACTTCAAGAAATCTCTTTCAGAGATTTTTTTTAAAAGACATTTACTTATCAGTAGACCAGATGGCACTTGAAATGATGAATAATAAGCTTTACAAGTAAGTAAAACATTGGCCAATGGAAAAACATTCTAAGGATATATGTGATAAATACATAAATGATGTGACAAGCATGGAAAGCAGTACAATTTAAGATGCATTATCTTGTAATATCTTTTAAAATTCTTCTTTATTTGGATATTTTTAGGGATGGAGTGCTTTCTTGTAACTTTGTATTCCACAATCTAATATCCAAATTTGGCTCTTCAAAGAATATGGCACCCATAAAATTTCTTCTAAACTTTAAAACTGTTTTTTGGGATCCCTGGATGTGCTTCAAGTTGTCTATCAGCTCTTTCAAATAGTATCAGAAAATTCACATGTATATGACTATATATTTTGGCAGAGAGAGATCTCTATTATAATTGTTTTCTTCATTTAGGGTCTCAAAGGGACCTGTAACCCACAACAGGCAGAAGACCACTGTGTTAATGGAAGGTAGATAATATCCAACAGTGTTCTAACAGATAACAGATGACACATTCAGATGGGATTAGAGCTTAATGAAGAAACTATTTTCTAGGATGTGGGAAGGGTTAAAGGACATCAACAAATGATGAATCCCCAAGATTAGCAATAGTGGGAGGCCAGGACCACCCTCAGACCTGAAGGTGCCAGGAAAGGGAGCTTGTTTCAGAACAGAGAGAGCTGTAGCCAGAGCTGTGGATAGGGCACATCTCAACTGTGCAGCTTTTGCTGGAGGAATGAGGTCTCTTTCAATCTCTGCCCATCTAGGAAAATATTGGAGGGAAAATATCCTCTTCACTTTTCTTAGATTTACTGTTGAGTTCTGTGCCTGCTAAGTTGCTTCAATTGTGTCCAACTCTTTGCAACCCTATGGAGTCCAGTCCACTGGGGTTCCTCTGTCCTCCCAGGTTCCTCTGTCCATGGGATTCTCCAGGCAAGAATACTAGAGTGGGTTGCCACTTCCTCCTCCAGGGGATCTTCCCAACCCAGGGATCCAACCCAAGTCTCTTATGTCTCTTGCACTGGCAGGAGGATCCGTTACCACTAGTGCCACCTGGGAAGCCCTACTATTAGTGCTTCCTATCTCTCAATCTAGTCAAAAGTGGAAGGCAAGAAAGCTCAAGGACACAAACTCTAAAGATCAGACTCTGGAGTCAAGGAATAGAGAAGAGTGACACACAGATCTAGAGGACCAAACAGAATGTTCAGCACAGTGAAACTTAGTCTGCTTTATCATAATCCCAGTGTCTGTTTCCCTATTGCCAACATGAACTGACTCTTGCACTGGCAGGAGGATCCGTTACCACTAGTGCCACCTGGGAAGCCCTACTATTAGTGCTTCCTATCTCTCAATCTAGTCAAAAGTGGAAGGCAAGAAAGCTCAAGGACACAAACTCTAAAGATCAGACTCTGGAGTCAAGGAATAGAGAAGAGTGACACACAGATCTAGAGGACCAAACAGAATGTTCAGCACAGTGAAACTTAGTCTGCTTTATCATAATCCCAGTGTCTGTTTCCCTATTGCCAACATGAACTGAAGTCAAGTTCTGCTATAGTAACTTAATCAGTTTCGAAGTATTCATAGCATGTGCGTGCATGCAAGCTAAGTTGCTTCAGTTCAGTTCAGTCGCTCAGTCGTGTCTGACTCTTTGCGACCCCATGAATTGCGGCAGGCCAGGCCTCCCTGTCCATCACCAACTCCCGGAGTTCACTCAAACTCACGTGCATCAAGTCAGTGATGCCATCCAGCCATCTCATCTCTGTTGTCCCCTTCTCCTCCTGCCCCCAATCCCTCCCAGCATCAGAATCTTTTCCAATGAGTCAACTCTACGCATGAGGTGGCCAAAGTACTGGAGTTTCAGCTTTAGCATCATTCCTTCCAAAGAACACCCAGGACTGATCTCCTTTAGAATGGACTGATTGGATCTCCTTGCAGTCCAAGGGACTCTCAAGAGTCTTCTCCAATACCACGGTTCAAAAGCATCAATTCTTTGGCACTCAGCTTTCTTCACAGTCCAACTCTCACATCCATACATGACCACTGGAAAAACCATAGCCTTGACTAGACAGACCTTTGTTGGCAAAGTAATGTCTCTGCTTTTGAATATGCTATCTAGGTTGGTCATAACTTTTCTTCCAAGGAGTAAGTGTCTTTTAATTTCATGGCTGCAGTCACCATCTGCAGTGATTTTGGAGCCCCCAAAAATAAAGTCTGACACTGTTTCCACTGTTTTCCCATCTATTTCCCATGAAGTGATGAAGCCTTGACTAGACAGACCTTTGTTGGCAAAGTAATGTCTCTGCTTTTGAATATGCTATCTGGGTTGGTCATAACTTTTCTTCCAAGGAGTAAGCGTCTTTTAATTTCATGGCTGCAGTCACCATCTGCAGTGATTTTGGAGCCCCCCAAAATAAAGTCTGACACTGTTTTCACTGTTTCCCCATCTATTTCCCATGAAGTGATGGGACCAGATGCCATGATCTTCGTTTTCTGAATGTTGAGCTCTAAGCCAACTTTTTCACTCTCCTCTCTCACTTTCATCAAGAGGCTTTTTAGTTCCTGTGCACTTTCTGCCATAAGGGTGATGTCATCTGCACATCTGAGGTTATTGATATTTCTCCCAGAAATCTTGATTCCAGCTTGTGCTTCTTCCAGCCCAGCATTTCTCATGATATACTCTGCATATAAGTTGCTTCAGTTGTTTTCAACTCTTTATGACCCCATGAACAGTAGCCTGCTAGGCTCCTTTGTTCATGGGATTTCCCAGGCAAGAATACTGGAGTGGATTATCATTACCTTCTCCAGGGGGTCTTCCTGACCCAGGGATCGAACTTATGTCAAATGCATCTCCTGCATTGGCAGGCAGATTCTTTACCACACCACCTGGGAAGCTATGTTTTGTTTTGTTTTGTTTTTTCAGTCTTCTAATTAAGGAAGGTTTCCCTTTGAACCATGTGAACAGCAGAGGCTCAGCAGCTTAAAATTAATTTTGGGTTAAGGTAAGTATTATGGATGTTCGGGAAATCTTAAGGCAGGTAGATATGTGAGCATATTTTGCTAGAATGCTAGAGAAGCAAAGAAGACAGTCATTATTTATTCACTCTCAGTGAAACCAAACTATGACTATCCTATATTCAACAGAATTTGTACTTTATTTTTATTGCAGTAAGAGACTCAGATCTGGAAGCTCCAGCATGGCATTAACTCATTGTACAGAGTTCATTATTGTAATTAGACTGCTTTTTAAGATTATTAGTGGACTCACTAATGTACTCTTAAAAAGCTTTATTTGGAAGGAAGTCAATATCCAAAGCCAATAGAGCCGACGAGCTTGTGCCGCGCGCTCTGTTGCTGAAAATCATGTTATCAATTTTCATGTACTGTTAATCAATTAGAGTGACAGAGAGATGATTTGAAGTCAATTTTCTGTTTATTGCTAAATTAGCATTGGATCACATGTGCTTATTTTGAGTTTCAAAGAAGCCATGGTTTCCTTTGTCAAGAGAAAGAATGGAGGTCAGTGATGGGAATAATCATTTGTGATTTTTTAAAATATTTGCATATTAAGATGCAACTTAGTTACAGAGCTAAACTGGCAGATGGCTGTATGTGTTTTAGTGGGGACAGCTGGCAGAGGAAGCCTGACTGGATAAAGTGTTGAACCCAATGCAGGCATACCTAGTCAGCATATAACCAAGAAATGAATCAAGCACCAGAGGTTTAGGGGGTGGTTAGCACGTTGTCCTGAAAACAGAGGGATCCAGTGTTTCAAACTGGGAAGGTATGCTGTAAGATTAATGTCTTTTGAATGGAAAGGAAAGATATTCTGGCTGTGTGTGGCACAGTAACCGCAATTATGTTGTAGGCAAATTGTTGGTTAGATATTGAGAGTGACAATAGAATTTAAGTAAAAGACTATGAAATGGTACGTGCCGAGCACTGGACAGGTTGATGGTAATAAGGATGGTGATAGTGGTGGTTGATTTGCTACTGAGTGCTTATTGTGTCTAATATTATGCTAAGTGTTTTAGGAAACACACATTGTCAGAGGAGTTGTTCTCTATTTGTGGCTAATTGCTTTAGCAATTATCATCTCTGTTTAACGGAGGAAGAAACAAAGACATCTTTATTTAACTAGATAATAGTATCTAGTTGCTCTAGGAGTTACTATATTTAAGAAGTAGCAAAGGCTTAGAAAGATTAAGTGGCTTGTACAGCGTCAAGGTTGAATTTTGTCCACTTCCAGAGACTGTCAATTTGACTGTGATGGTGAACTTTCTGAATCGGAGTCAGAAGGCCTCTCTTTGCATTTTATAAGCTGTCTGATCTTTGAGCTTCCATTTCCCTTGCCTAAAACAAGGGGTTAAGTGAGATGAGCTCTTAGGATCTTTGTAGCCTTAATATTCAGATTCTAGAACTATCCAGAAGGGAGCAATTCCTCTCAAATGTAGAATATTATGCCAATATTCCAATTATAAATCAAATACTAGGGAATCTGGAATGCAGACATTATATTTCTCATAAGAACCTCAACTCCTTGTAATTGCGTATTTTCAATTACTCAGTGGTGTAATTGAATCGCTAAAGTATGGCTCCTTAATTTATGTTGGATAGCAGGTGGACAAGTTTACTATCAGAAGTGTTGCACATTCTGACTTTTCTTTCTTTAAGATATGCTTCCAGTTGGAAAGCAGAATAAATTACCGAGGGTTTGTCGATGATTCACAGTTATGGAGGGAACATTAAAGCTTTGGGATGACAGAATGTATTTTGTCCATATATCTGGACAAGTGAAGTTGAGTTTAAATTACTTATGATAATATTTAATGGTGGGGCCAGTAAATGCACTGTTGTCTATTTCGTGAGTGTAATTAAATTGTGTAAGACAAGACCTCACTGTGGCTCTTAGCTATTAAATCTCTGTGGCGACGTGAGGTGAGGCCATCAGGGTTCTGTGGGGAATTACCAAGCCTGAGGAGTTAAGAAGGAGGATTTGCCAGCTTCTGCCATATATCACTTGCTTTATTTGGATTCTGGAATGCCCATCTCAGGGCAGTGTCTGGGGTGCACTTACAAGGTTTAAATAGAAATTAAACTGGAGATGGGTCCACTGCCGAATATAGCTGTTTGCTTTCATAAACATAACCAGAGGGGGAGAGAAAAAAATAAAAGAGTACTGAAAGGAAAAATCCAAGCCACCAGCCATGCAGAAGGACTCTTTATTAGACTGGCCCAAAAGTTCATTCGGGTTATTCCAGAACATCTTACAGAAAAACCCAAATGAACTTTTGGGCCAACCCAATACTTTGAGGATCTCAGAGGGAATATAACCCTGAAAGAGAGCAGTTAGGATGGTGTCAGGGCTCTGATCTGGGGTGCTCTCACTCGAGACTCCCTCGGGGAGGGAATGGGAAGAAAGGCTAGATCCAAATAACCTTGGAGGGTCAGTTATAAGGAGAGGCAATTACTCTGGTACCCAGCTCCTGGATAGTAAATATCATTTATAGACTTTTTTCTAAGCTTAAGTTAATTGCATTGATTCAGTAGGTACCTGGGTGTTACTGGTTTTCCCATTAAAGAAGGGTTTAGTCACTTCTACTGCACCCAGGTCAACTCCTCTCTGGGTTAATACTGTGCATGCGTGTGTGTGTGCTCAGTTGCTTCAGTCCTGTCTGCCTTTGTGATCCCATGAACTGTAGCCTGCCAGGCTCCTCTGCACATGGAATTCTCCAGGCAAGAATACTGGACTGGGTTGCCATGCCCTCCTCCAGGGCATCTTCTTGACACAGGGATCTGATCCACGTCTCCCGCATCTCCTGCACTGCAGGTGGATTCTTTACACACTGAGCCACCAGGGAATCCCTTGGTTAGCCCTAGGGTTGAGGTGATCTCATCGAGAAGTGATAGAAAGAAGTGACAGAGAATCCAGACTAGGTTTATAGAGGGAATGAAGATAAGCCTGAGGCTTCTCTGGTGGCTCAGATGGTAAAGAATCTGCCTGCAGTGCGGGAGACCTGGCTTTGATTCCTGGCTTGGGAAGATTTCCTGGAGGAGGGCATGGCAACCCACTCCAGTATTCTTGCCTGGAGAGTTCCATGGGCAGAGGAGCCTGGTGGGCTACAGTCCATGGGGTCACAAAGAATCAGACACGACTGAGTGACTAAGCACAGCAGATAATCCTGAACCACAGAATTATACCCAGTGAAGCCATCAGCCCTTTATGTTGTTTTGTTCCACAAGGTCATAGCATTCTCTTGGTCATCTACTTATGTTTGGGCAGGTATTTACTTCACAAGGGGGCTTAGCTTGAGAGGGCAAGTGGGGGGCTAAAATCCAGTCTACCCTCAGCTTGCTAAGCTGTGTGTCCTGGTGTGGGACTGCTTGTGCTGGAAGAAAGGGGTGTCTTTGATTTTTCAAAAGCTGCTGTTTAGGCTAGCAGCTGCCTGGATCGTTCTAGACATTTAGGTCAACACAAATTGTTGAGTACCTCGTTTGTACCAGGCACCATGCTAGGTTCTGGGGGTATGGGATGAGCAAGCCATGGCTTCTGCTTTTTAGTAGTTTGAGGACTCACAGGGCTGGCAGCCAGCTAAATGGATAAAGGCACTGTTGTGAAATATATGCAGTGATAAAAGTATTATATACACAGCAGGTCTTAGATACAAAGAGGAGAGAGACTGAGGTAGTTTGGCAAGGTTGAGGAAGGGACATATACAAATACCAATGCAATACACACTCACACATGCAGAAACCTACACTGAGAAATTGTTGAGTACCTCGTTTGTACCAGGCACCATGCTAGGTTCTGGGGGTATGGGATGAGCAAGCCATGGCTTCTGCTTTTTAGTAGTTTGAGGACTCACAGGGCTGGCAGCCAGGTAAATGGATAAAGGCACTGTTGTGAAATATATGCAGTGATAAAAGTATTATATACGCAGCAGGTCTTAGATACAAAGAGGAGAGAGACTGAGGTAGTTTGGCAAGGTTGAGGAAGGGACATATACAAATACCAATGCAATACACACTCACACATGCAGAAACCTACACTGAGTTTTTTCTTATGCCTTTGGAAAATCTGTCAATAACCAAGAGATGAATGCAAAGGTACAGCTAAGGGACACCCTGCTTTCTCTGCTGCTAATAGAAATAATACGTAAAAATGAAATCATAATTGACTGCCATATTGACAGGTTTCCACAAGCATGTCTGTAAATAAATTGGAGTTGAAACTCCACTGTGATCTTGAAAAATCATTTAGTCTTTCTTAGGTGATATTTACTCAAACATTCAGAAACAGTTTAAATGAAGGTGAAACCAGGAATACAACTCAATTGTAACTAATGCCTCTCGAATATTCAGTTTTAGCCCTGATCATTCTTTTTTTCTGAAACTCAAAGATGAAGTCAACCTAAAAATAGTAATAGTAGCTAATTTTTTTTTTTTTTTTTTAATGTATCTGGCTGGGTCTTAGTTACGACATGCAGAACTCTCACCTGTGGCATGTGGGATCTAGTTCCCTGACCAGGAATCTAAACCAGCCCCCTGCATTGGAAATACAGTCTAAGCCACTGGCTCACCAGGGAAGTCCCAGAAGCTAACTTTTTATAAGCATCTCATAGCAATCTTATGAAGCAGCTTCTATTATATTAAAGATACATTCTAATATATTAACGATAAACCAAGACTCTGGGATGTTAAGAAACATTGCCAAGGCTTCTAAATGGCAGATCCAAGAATCAGAGACAGGTTTTTCTGGCTTCAGAGATTGTATGCTGAATTGTTAAGTCATGACGATGCTTCCTGAGGAGGGACCAGAACTGGTTAACAGATGTCCTCAAATGACCTGTCTGTTCATTAAAATGGGGTCTGTATTTAATAACTTTTGTATTATCATAGAATATTTAGGTTCTCCAGAAGGGCTGTAGACTCTGTAAGTGCCTTAATCTTGTGTATACTCAATGGATCTTTATATGTGTATACAATACTTTCAATATTCCAGAAGATTCCCTTGTGCCCTTTTCAAGTCAATACCCTACCCAACTGGTTACCACTCCCAGAGGTCTCTTCCATCATCACCATTTGTTTACATCTGTTCTTGTACTTCATGTCAACAGAATCATACATTATTGATTCTTCTGTGTCTACCCTCTTTCGCTCAACAAATGCCTGTGAGATTTACTTATGATGTTACACATATCAATGGTTCTTTATTGTACTGCTGAGCACTATCTTGTGTTATTAATTTACCACAACTTATTTAGCCCATCTCCTGATTGAGTTGTTTCCAGTTTGGGGCTAATATAATTAAAATGGCTAGAAACATTTTTATATATCAGTTTTGGTGGACATATACCACTCAGTCCTCTTGGGCGTGAACCTAGGGGTAGAGATTCAGGGCTATAGTTTAGGCATGTGTTTGGCCCTCCTGCTGCTGAGTCGCTTCAGTCGTGTCCGACTCTGTGCGACCCCATGGACGGCAGCCCACCAGGCTCCCCCATCCCTGGGATTCTCCAGGCAAGAACACTGGAGTGGGTTACCATTTCCTTCTCCAGTGCGTGAAGTGAAAAGTGAAAGTGAAATCATTCAGTCGTGTCCGACTCTTAGCGACCCCATGGACTGCAGCCCACCAGGCTCCTCCATCCATGGGATTTTCCAGGCTAGAGTACTGGAGTGGGGTGCCATTGCCTTCTCCATGGCCCTCACAGATACTTTCAAATAGTTTTCCAAAGAGGTTGAGCCAATTTACACCCACCCCCAGCAATACTTCAGACTTTAAGTCACACATTTTAGTCCACATTTGTGCTAATACTTAGTTGCTGCTGCTGCTAAGTCGCTTCAGTCGTGTCCGACTCTGTGCGATCCCACAGACGGCAGCCCCCCAGGCTCCTCTGTCCCTGGGATTCTCCAGGCAAGAACGCTGGAGTGGGTTGCCATTTCCTTCTCCAATGCATGAAAGTGAAGTGAAAGTGAATCGCTTAGTACTGCTAGTCTTTTTAACTTTAGCCATTCTGATGGATATATATATTTTTTTAGTAGTAGTATCTTTTTTTTTTTTCTTCTAAATGCTTCACATTTAATCCACAAAATAGTCCTCGGAGATAGGCACTAACATTATACCCATTTCACAGAAAGAGAAACTGAGGCACAGAGAGATTAAGTAATTTGCCTAAGGTCACACAGCTAGTCAGTGGCAAAGCTGATATTTGAACACAGTCTCATTCTGGAGTCCACAATCCAAAACCTTTTACCACACTATGGGGCACTTATGAGAAGCAAACAGGTAGATGTTCTTTGGGATTCTTCTATTTAAGTCTATGAATAGTATATTTGAATATTTTTCCTATGGCTCTATACCAACAGTTTGAATATTTACTTAATTCTATTTATTTATTATTTTATTAATGTTTTTAATTGAAATATAGTTGCTTTACAATATTGTGTTAGTTTCTGCTGTACAGTGAAGTGGGTCAACTATACATATACATATATCCCCTCTTTTTTGGATTTAAAATATAAGTCATTGTAGCCTCTTCTTAAGCTATTGCATCTATGTAAACAACAATTATTTTCATCTTAATGCTTGGGGCTGG
>SJXQ01005605.1:39926-295739 GCA_006408695.1 Aepyceros melampus | reverse complement strand
ATGCTACTCAACACACTGTTGAGACAGCAGTTGGTGGTTATCTGCAACACTTTTGGACCAGAGGCAGAAGAAGCCATTCCCTCTTTATCTTCGATCACTTCCTTTTTAAAATATTTGTTCTTGGTTCTTTAAAATTTAATCTATTTCACTTTTATCACAAATACATAAAGAAACAAGACAGTATAATGAACCACTATGTACCTGTTGCCATCTTCAACAATTAACAATTCATGGCCAATCTTATTTTTTTAATACCACTTCCTCCTCTCATATCTTTGAAGCAATCCAAGATATTCTTTCTTTTGTATTTTACTGTGTATGTTTAAAGAAAGACAGTAACAATGCAAAATAAAGACAATAACAATGGAAAATAAAAAAGTTTAGCAATAATTCTTATTATCAAATATGCAGTCAATGTCAAAACTTCCAATTACTTTATAAATGCCATGTTTTAACATTTTGTTTGAGTAAGGACCTGAATGAAGAAGGCGATGGCATCCCACTCCAGTACTCTTGCCTGGCAAACCCCATGGATGGAGGAGCCTGGTAGGCTGTGGTCCATGGTGTCGTGAAGAGTTGGACATGACTAAGGGACTTCCCTTTCACTTTTCACTTTCATGCATTGAAGAAGAAAATGGCAACCCACTCCAGAGTTCTTGCCTGGAGAATCCCAGGGACAGGGGAGCCTGGTGAGCTGCTGTCTATGGGGTCACACAGAGTCGGACACGACTGAAGTGACTTAGCAGCAGCAGCAGCAAGGACCTGAATAAGGACCTAAATATGGTCCATATGTTGCTATTGGTTGATTTGCCTTTTCAGCTTCATTTACTCTATAGATCCACCCCCTCATCTCTTTTATTTTACTATTTATTTATTGAGGACAGATCAAATCCAACTTCTGAGTTTACAGTAACAAACTGGAATATGAATATTGGGGCTTCTTTTCTCTGCATCGTCAGTATCTTGAGGGGAAAAAAGATCTCAGGACTGACTTTTGAGTTACCCCTTCGGAGAAGTAATGAGGCTTCTTTTTTTGTTGTTGCTGTTGAGAAATATATTTTTTGCATGTCCAGCAGATAGCTACATAGTTATTTATGTTATGACATTGTAAGCTGTCCAAGACTCCGCTCACCCATGTGTTTAGGAAGATGAAGGCGCAATGGATCACTCACCATCCTAAGGCTTCCAAGCTAGAACTTTGCCATTTTGATATGAAAGGTATTTTCTGAAAGAAAATCGACCTGAAAGCAACCTAAATGTAGCGGTAAATGACTGTAAGTTGGAGTTAAGCGGCCTGTCACCAAGTCCCTCATTGCCCCATCTCTTCCAGTCGTCTGAAGCTCTGTCTACAGAACTCTACCTCGTCAGTTTCACGCAGGGTAGCAGCGTGATGCAGGAGTAACCACTTTTATATATCTGTGCGTGTGTCTTTGCCCCTCTATCATCCACTCAAAGGCATGTTGGAATAGCATTTTTTTCTTTTTTGGTAAGCAGCATATAAAGCTAAATTGAATTCAAGGCTAGTAAAAAAAAGGTGGCTTATGTTAGAGACAAGAATGTATTCTTTCAACTCTAAATGGAATCACAAAAACCTGAATGCAAGGTGTTATTTCCTGTGGGGAAAGAAGGATTATTTCCCCCTGTGATACCTTTTCACTGCACTACTCTTGACTCACTCTTGCACTGTTGTCTAATTGGTGTGGGAGTGTGTGTGTACATCTTATTCCTTCTCTTTCCTTTATTATGAAAATAGTAAAGTGCTACCATTATGTGCCAGGCAATGTTTAAAGCACTTTGTGTATATTGACTTATTTGATCATCCCAATAACTTTTCAGGGTAGGTATTTTAATTACCTGCATTATACACATGAGGAAAATGAGGCAGAGTTACTGGTCCTGGATCACACAGTAAGTGATGGAGCAGGAAGTCTGGCTCTGGAGCCTGTGTTTTTAACTCCTGCTCTGTTCAGCCTCTCTAGGGTTGCATATATATTCACTGTGGACCACATGTTCTTTCTGAACTGTTGCTGGGGCAATTCTACAGACCAGCTGTGTGACTTCAAACAAATCACTTAAAGATCTCTGCTCCTAGGTTTTTATTATCATGAAACTGGTGGAATAGCTCATGAAAGTTTTCATGAGATCAAATACTATGCTATTAAATATTGAAGTGTACCTGTCCCAGAGAAGCGGTTACATCAGTTGAATTTGGTTTCACAAGCATTAGTTGAGCATCTGTTCTGTACACGGCACAGAGGATACAGGAATGTCCGAAACAGACATGTCCATACCTTCTCTGAGCTTCTCATCTAGTAGAAAGGAGGACAGAATCAACAGACAAGAGTCAATCTTGACAAGTGCTGAAAAAGAAAGAAATTGCGGTTAGTTTCCCTATACCCATGAGCCTTCAGCTTGGCTTATAGGAAAAGTTCAGCAAACACTTTAATGAATGAGATGACATGGACTACATCAGCTGCTGAAGACCATCAACAAATGTGACTTAAAGATGTAAATGTCAGACAAGGGTGTGACCTGAAGGGAAGAGGGTGGAGCACAGCTGACTCAGATCAGGAAGACAGTTAGGGTAGTGGTCACTGGGAGCTGGGTCCCCAGGAGCAGGGAGAGCCCTGTGAACAGATGACTGAGGAGAAAGACAAGAGGTGTCATAAGCTGTGAGCTCTTTCTCTGCTCTTGGTGTGCTCTGGGACCATGGACAAGGTTTGTAGGCCTTAAAGGTATTTTGCCTTTGGCTTCTGCCCCTCATTTTTTAAAAGTAGAGCTGGTAGTATGTTGTTGTTTTTCAGGCACTATGTTGTATCTGATGCTTCGTGTACCTCATAAGATTTTTGTAATTGTCATGTCAAAAGGTTATGAGGAAATGCAACCAGGTTCTTAGAAAAGTATCTGATGTGTGGTAATTATTTTGTGAATGTTAGTTTGTATTATGATTATTGTTATTATAGTTTGTTATTGCTGCTAAATCATGGTTAAATTTCCTTTGTTTTTAGAAGCCTCAAAAAGTGTCATATAGAATCCTGGTGTGGTAGAAAGACTGAAGGACAGGAAGGATTCTTGTCTGGGGATTATTCTACCACTGTTGGATGGTGGGGCCTTCCAATTGCCACTTCTTCTCTTTGAGTTCAGTTTTTCCACGGCAGAATCTGTGTTGAACTGGGAAAGCTCCAAGGTCATTATTTGTACACTGGGATTCTCTTATGGTCTTCTAAGATTGTATATTGGACTCCTGAAGATACCCAGAGAGATGGATTGTCAAAAAAGCTATCATGTATAAAGGTTTGGACTGTCTCCCAACCCAGGAACACTTGGCCATGTCTGGAGACATTTTTGGTTTCCCAGAATGGGGGCTTGCTACTGGCATCTAATGGGTTAAAGCCAGGGATTTTGCCAAACATCCAGCAATGCACTGGGGAGTCCTCTACAACAAAGAGTGACCTGGGCCAAAGTATCAATAGTATGAAGACCGAGAGGTCCTTCCCCATTATGTACCTTGTGTTTTCTGAACACAGGGGTTGGGCCACAACTGTGCTTGCATCCCAGCCCTCATCCACAGATGGTTCATTAGGCATCTTGGTCATTTGAAGGGTCACATACAAGCTTTGTTCTTGGGGAGCCTTTTCTTCTATTCTCTTCTGTTTGTGACAGGCAGTTAGAAACAAGGAGGAGGTGTCATACAACATAAGAAATGGAATCAGGGATCCCTTACAGAGGAACACATGAAACAACTTCTGTATTAAATAGCCATAAAAGGGATGGAAAGGACTCACCATCTCTCTGTCTAAGGGACTGATGGGCAATTAGTGATTAGATTCTTCTGGGAATCCCTTTGTGCTGCTAATTCCTTCACTCACTGGGTATAGAGTCCCTTTTGCATGCCAGGCTCTGTGCTGTTGCTGAGGGTATGGAGTAAAGGATGAAATGGAGCAAGGCTCTGCTGTTTTATAGGAGACTTCCTATGCCTTTTGCCTTTTCATCCACAGGCAAGTCCTCCTCATCCCTCCAGACCCAGCTCACAAAAGCTTCCTTCTCTAACTCTCTGGAGTTGAGCAGACTTCCATCCTGTTTCTTCCCACTGAGCCTTGCATTTGCCTTCTTACTCAGTTACCTGCTTCCCTGCAGAGACCAGATCTGATTCTTTATATCCTGAATATCTTGCCTGTGCATCCTGAGTATCTTGCCTTGTGCCTAGCACTGAACAGGCACTCAAAAACTGTTGAAAGGATGAGCGAGAGAATGAATGAATGAATGGGGCAAGGCTTCACAGGCTGGTAATCATGCTGTTTTAAGAGTTCTCCTCCTTTTCACCTTCATCCCAGTCTATTCTGTGAATTCCAAACTGGAAAGAGAGAGGGGAAAGGTGAGGAGGACAGCTTTCCCATCAAAGTTTCTCTAAGGATTCATAGAGGTGACCATCACTTGGAGAAAGGAAGGCTAGTGGGATCTGAGGGCAGTTTGAACATAAGTAAGAACTGTGGATGGGTCAGGAGCGTGAAGGTGATCACGGGAAGTAATGAGACTGTATTATAATAGAGCAGGTAACTGCTCCATTATGGGGAAATATTAACGATCTCCATAAAGATGGTATATGACTCAAAAGATATTATTTTTAGTAGATGTCTTCAAGTTGTATGAATTAATAAGGAACAGCTTGGGTAGTGGAACTCATTAACTTCTCAAATCTACCTTATTTACACCAAATGTAAACCTTTCCCAGACTGGTGGCATCAGCCATTATAAATGATGTTCCCAGTGAGAACTGTATTTTCTGATAGAGATGGTATTTTTACCTTAGGGTTTAGGGGTGGATAGGGAACTTTGGGATGCATTAGATACCTTTATGTAGGTGACTTCATCTTCTGGTCTCCCCATTCCTCACTGAAACCAAAAGTTTGGGCTCACTGCAAAGACACAACCAATCAAATAGCAACTGTTTTCATTAAACACTATTGTGTAGTAGTTAATTCTGTTCTATTAGAGTCACTTAGGTTGGTCAATGGTCTGTTGTCCTCATCAATAGGTTATTAGTGTTAATTTATAGTTCCGTTCCTCCCTTTCACTTCACCAGCAAAATCACTCTATCTGCATGGTGGGTGGCTGATTGTTGAGTGGGGAGCTTCTTTCTCATGTGGGTTTCTTCCTGAAAACCCCATTCCAGACCAACACACCTCCTTTATAGACTCAAGGCATCTTGTATTTCATCCAGCGATTGTTTAATATCGAACATTTCTCTCAGGTCTTCAGTCAAATGGCCTTGTTTACTGAGACTTTTTTTTTTGGCAATGATATGAAAGTGTTGGCTTTTATATTTATTATTTTTCTCCTATAGTCTAAGAGACATTTTGGAGTCTTGGTTTTAAATAAATAATAAGAGTGAAATGACTCTATTGATGTAGATCTCAGACTTTCATCATTTCCCTCTCCCCACCTACCTCTACCAGCTGCTGCATCGCCTGCTTTGCAGAGAGAATGGAGATGGCCAAAGGAGTCTCTTAGTGCTTTTCAGTACCGTGCCCTCTTGAACTTTGACTCTGAGGTAGGCACTGTCATCCCAGTTATTGAGATGGGAAATCCAGGATGCCAGAAAATAGATAATGCACCTAAGTTTACAGTCAGTAAGTGGAGAACTGGGACTTCCAATCCAGATTAATCTTTGCTCTAATGTTCTAACTGGGATTTCCAATCCAGATTAATCTTTGCTCTAATGTTCTAGTGAACCCCATCAAATATTATCTGTAAGGGAAAGGAGAAGACCAGGGAAAGGGAAAGGCAAAGGATTTTATAACTGGACAATAGGAGAACATTGGACTTGGAATGCAAGGGGAAAGTTGAGGCGTTGAGTTATTTTCCACCATTTCTACTCCTGGGCATCTTGGAAGTGCACTGAGCTGGTCCAGAAAAATCCTCAGAACTTCCTCATGGTCTCTCCCCATATATCATGAACCAGATCTTAAAAAGAGTCAAGCTCTGGTCAGTAAAGTTACCAGCATCCTATGTCTTGGGATTTATCTTCTTGATGCTGGTAAAATGTTTAACTACCTCTCTAGGAAGTAGAGGAACAGTGTAGTGAATAGTGATATCCTTAATACTGATATTAATGAGTTTACTGAGAACTTTAACAAAACAGGTAAGCATCTACACTAGTGCTTCTTAAATTGATTGTGGAGAAGGAACACCCCTTCTTTTTATTTTCCTTAAAAAATTCAATATGTCATGGACTGTTACCCTATTAAAATATGATGACAATTAATAAAAATTTTTATAAAATGGCTTGGAAGAAAACTTATGACCAACCTAGACAGCATATTAAAAAGCAGACATTACTTTGCTGACAAAAGTCCTTCTAGTCAAAGCTATGGTTTTTCCAGTTGTCATGTATGAATGTGAGAATTGGATCATAAAGAAAGCTGAGCACTGAGGAACTGATGCTTTTGAACTGTGGAGTTGGAGAAGACTCTTGAGAGCCCCTTGGACTGTAAGGAGATCAAACCAGTCAATCCCAAACCAGTCAATGCTAAAGGAAATCATCCTGAAAATTGGAAGGACTGATGGTGAAGCTAAAACTCCAATACTTTGGCCACCTGATGCGAAGAACTGACACATTGGAAAAGATTCTGATGCTGGGAAAAATTAGAGGCAGGAGGAGAAGAGGATGAGAGAGGATGATGATACTTGGATGGCATCACCAACTTGATAGACATGAGTTTGAGCAAGCTTTGGGAGCTGGTGATGGACAGGGAAGCCTGGCGTGCTGCAGTCCATGGAGTGGCAACGAGTTGGACACAACTGAGCAACTGAACTGAACTGAGAGTATACAAGCTGCATTTTTCATTATTGGGGTCAATGGCCATAAAAATGATTCTCTCTGAAGGCCAGTTTCAGTACTTATCTGATCCTACACTGATGAAGACTGACATAGTCCATGGACCACACCTTAAGTAGCTCTTCCCTAAGCAACTTACATGTAGTTATTCTTGGGAGGATTGTTTTTCTTGTGTTATAGGAGGAGGGATGGAAGCATGGAGGGATTAACTTCCCAAGGCTGAAGAGCTAGTGAGATGAAGAGCCCGTGAGATGAACAGCCCTCATTGGAAGATAGGCAGCTGGTTCTAGGACTTTCCCTGTAAACTTCTTGCATTCCGGCTTGACATATAGTACATGGAGTTAGTTGGACTTAAAATGAGAGAGATTCCAGGCTAGTCCTGACTTGATGTTTTAGCACCTGTTGCCATTAAGTTTACATGACATTTCAAAGGCTTTTAGATGGTCCCTGCTTGACGTAGGTGCTCAACAGAGAGAAGCCATTCATTTTGACAAGGACAAAATTCCAAGTGGCACTTTGATGATTTAGGGTAGATTATTTGATTTGGTGCACTTACTATTCCATATGCTGGTATGTCTCAACTGTCGTGTTTGTCAGAAAACACTGTCAGTATTTTTTTTATTCCATGAAGTAAATTAAGTTTAACTTTATCATTTTAATCTCTCTGTGCATTTAATTTCCAAACCTTGAGGAGAAGTAGCCAACTACAACACTTACTAGGAGAATGGATTTTGTTTCCTTGTGGAGCCAGTAAAACAACTAACTGCAGGGCCTGATGCCTGGTTCTAAACTCTAGCCTTTCTAATTATTAGCCGCATGCACCCCACTCCAGTACTCTTGCCTGGAGAATCCCATGGGTGGAGGAGCCTGGTGGGCTGCAGTCCATGGGGACGCTACTAGTCGGACACGACTGAGCGACTTCACTTTCACTGTTCACTTTCCTGCATTGGAGAAGGAACTGGTAACCCACTCCAGTGTTCTTGCCTAGAGAATCCCAGGGATGGGGGAGCCTGGTGGGCTGCCGTCTATGGGGTCACACAGAGTCAGACATGACTGAAGTGACTTAGCAGCAGCAGCAGCAGCTCTTGACTAGGTTTATTTTTCCAAGCTTCAGTCTCCTTATCTGTAAAATGGGGATAATGATTCCATGAGCTATTTCAGAGTGTTGTCATGGGGATTCAGTGAATCAATACGTACAATGCACGTGGCACAGTGCCTTGTAGATAAAAGCACTTAGCAAATAGTCATCATTGTCATTGGTGCTGATTTGTGGAGAAAGAGGGGATTCCAAGATTCAGTCAATGTGGCATCCAGTTGAAAAGTTTTCAAAAATTGATGATAATATTAATGGTTAATTATTGGAACCATTTCTCTTTAGCACTTACACATGCTGGAGCTAGGGCTCACCATTTCCACACACATTATCATGTAATTCTCTCAGCATTTTATGGACCAGTAATTAAGTCTCAGGGGCTTCCCATGTGGTGCTAGTGGTTTTAATGAAATAATCTGCCTGCCAATGCAGGAGACGCAAGAGAAGAGGGTTCAATCCCTGGATCCGGGAGATCCCCTGGAGTCGGAAATGGCAACCACTGCAGTATTCTTGCCTGGAAAATTCCACGGACAGAGGAGCCTGCCAGCTACAGTGCATGAGGTGGCAAAGATTTGCACACGACTGAACATGTGTGCACACATGCACGCACGCACACACACATACACACAGTTAAGCCTCAGGAAAGTCAAGCTACTTGCTCTGTCTTCCACAGTGAGTGCATAGAGGCTCCCCAAGTAGAACCCAAGATCCGCCTGACTATACCCCACACTGGCTTCCACTTGATTCTACTCAGAAGCAAAATTGATAATAAATAATGAGTTAGCATTTGGTTAGTCCTAATTATTGGGCCTTGTTCCAAGGACTTTACATGAGTCATCTCATTTATCCTTGCACAATCCTATAAGTACTACCATTATCCCTATTTTTACAGATGAAGGAAGAGAGTCAAAGGAATCAGGGGACACAGATAATGTGAAGGGTACCCCGTGCTTTGAGTGCAGGCAGTCTGTTCTGTAGCCCACACTATGCTACAAATGGGGACAGACACACACATAGAGCAGCCTGGAGCAGGGATATGTTGCCCTGTTTCTTGGATTAAATCTCTTCCCTCCCCTGGAGAACTGGAGGCTTGCATCAGGGCCCCTTTAAAGTCCTTTCTGCCTCTAAAAGCCTAGGACTCTGTAAGTACGAGGACAAAATACAGCTCTTGTATGTCTCCACTGTGATACTGACCGCTAGACACTGGCTGTCATGTGAGTGGCTTAATTTGTACTTAGGCCCTATTTATACTATTCTGGGGAAAGGAGTGAAGATGGAGGCCCAGCAGAGCAAGCTGAAGCACATTATCAGCCTCTCACTCAGGATTTAGTCCTGGAGCGCCAGTTCTCTTCCTAACCCATACACCGACATTGTGGGCTGAGAGATTTCTCTGGTTGGATTTCCTATCCCACAGCTTTCCTGTGCTCCCTGCTCCTTAGAAAAACTGCAGATGATTACTTGTTGTGCAAAATGGGCCCTCCATGACTCAGAGAGAAGGACGGATGATTGCTTGGAGCAAGCGTGTATCTAAAGATTTGCCAATTTTCCCCATGGAGTCTTTGAATGTGCCATTGGTAGTGGCTTCCTTGTCGGTCTACAGAATAAAAAATGTTTTTTGAAACTTTGAGCTTCCTACACTAATCATCAGAATTCATTTAAAACGTGGTTGTGTCTTTCACTTAAATGCAAAGGGAGAAAGGGAGCTAAAAGATGATCTTACCCGTTCATGTTGCCAACAGGGAAGCTGAAGATCAAAAGAGGCGGCTTGGCCAAGCTTATGGAGCTCTTGATAATCTATACCAAGGGTTCCATTCACCCCCGAACCTTTATTCTGAATTTTGTGTGTACAAATATTTCTTGGAAGAAGAGGTATGTGGCAGGTATCAGAAATTCGTAGTTCCACAGATCATGCCCGAGTGGTGTAGTCAGGTGGAGGGCAGTTGGGACTGGTGGAGAGTGTGGCTCACTGGGCACTACATACCCCACCGAGAGGAAAAGTCACAGTTTAGCATCGAACAGTTGTTGCCGGGGGTCACACTGACCTAGTATTATCAGGCCTTTAAACTTTTCAAGGGAAGTAAATGTTGTGGCCTTTATGTAAAATATTTCAGTTTTGCATTGTCAATTCACTCAAATGTTTTTAAGGCAGTGCAGGCCAAACACAGCATGATGTTGGATTAAACATCCTTTATAGGTCCACAGGTTTGCAAACACAGATTTGTAACTCTCATCGAATTCTTAGATTCTAGAGAGAAGTCATGATGCAAAAAAACACAGGGAAATGCCAATGCTGCTAATGACGGTTACAGCACTAGGTGACAGGTTTTTTCCTGCTTCTTTTCCCATTGAATTATATGATTTTTTTAAAAGTCATCTAACCTGGAGTTGTATTTAAGTCAGTTGAAAGTAGCTCCTCCTTCCCTGAACATTACATGTTATTTATGGCATTGTCTCTTATTTTCTCTCCCTCTGTTGTATTTGAGGCCTTGCTGATTTCTGTATTAATATCCATACCTTCTTTCCTGATGACAAATGCCCATCTGTGAGGGGGTGAGGCATGGGACCAAGGTGACTGGCAGCTCAAAATAAGTATTAGAGACATGTCAAACTCAGTTAAATAAGAGAGATTGGAAATGGGGCCTGGGGCGGGGGGAACAGATCTGTGATTCTTATGGAGGGAGGAGAGACTGTTCCTTCTAGAGAGATGGGAGAAATGGATGTGAAATGAAAGAGACTGGAAATTTTATCACTGCAGATAAATCTCGGCTGCACTCTCCAAATCCAAGCCTCAGCTGTGACATAAAGATGATGCTATGTAGTCAAGTGTATTGAAACTCCCACAGATGTTTATTTGAAGTTCAGTGTTAATAAAATACATAGATGCCTCTCTTTATTTCTCGTTCCCTCATGCTCTCCCTGTCAATTTATCTCATTTAGCACCCAAAGAATCCCTCTTTTCAGAAAACTCATTGCTATGCATGTACCATATTTAAGAGAGTCCAGGGACAAGGGATTGTTTTCACTTAAGAAAGGAAATCCTGAGTTTAGGGACAGGGGCAATTGTATTGCAACTTTGTACTGGAGTAGGTTGTCCGCTCACTTGTCAAAAGGACTTTATTTATCAGTCTTAGAAGTACTAAGTAACTTGTCATTACTTCTATAACAGTGGAAGATAATTAAATCCTACATCCTTTAAGGAATGAAGCCAGGGTCAGAGCTATTTTGCATACAGCATGCACAGATTAGGTGAAAGTAGCCTGTTTAGACTGTCACTTGGTATTATATTAGCTATTAGATAAATGGTACAGAACTGTGCCGCACAGCAGATATTTGGCAGTGCCTCCCCATCCTTGGCTGTGCTACGGTGGGATGTAGGACTCTCTTATTTGGGGATAACTGACACTCTTAGGCAGTCGGAGAGCTTGACTACTGGCTGGTCTGTTGAAATTGTCATCAGGCACCATCAGGCCTAGTGCTCTCCATTTCCAGGGAACCCTTGAAGTCAGTTTTTGAGAAGGAGCTGGACATGATGACATGGATCTAAATTGCTGCTCATCAGAATTTGGAGACTGACATGCTGGGTTTTGACCAGCCATGTGACAAGGCTGTTGAGAAAAGGCAAAACCAGAGATTGAATTAACTAGGAGGATGTGGGTGGACAGCAAGGGTCGGGGCAGGAGCTGCTTCTTGTGAACTAAGCCAGGGAAGCGCTGGCCTTTGATGTGATAGGAAGATCTCAATGGATGAGACTGGAAACCTGGGTCTGTCGCTCACTGGCTTGTGACTCAGCCTTTTGGGTTCCATTTCTTTGTAAGTTACCTGGGTCACTTGGAACATAGACCATGTTTTTTACATGCAAGTCCTAGCAGAAGTCTGACCCTGAACTTGATAAGGTGTTCATTAGTGAGTTTAGCTTGAATGGTGATCCAAATAGAGAGGATGTTGGTCATTTTTTATTTGGTTGATCTGTTGATAGGTGTGTGCAGCCAGTGGTCCCCAGGTGTTGATTATACCTGTAGCAAAGGCAGAAATAAGCAAATTATGCCCCTATTTGCAACATGGATATCCCAGGACAGCATTTTAGCTATAAGCTTCCATTTAAGTTGGCTGCACTTTGAAATGCGCTCTGAAGAGAAGCTAGATTCTGTCTGCTTGGGAGGTTTGTAACAAGGCAGTTTCAGCCATCTACTGTCAGAGATGCTCTGGGCTCTGATCACTCCCCATGCTTTATTTTGACTTTCCTTGTGCCACTTTGTAATTCTACCTTGTGTTATAGTGTTTGGAGTTTTTTTAAAATCTCTTCTACATCAAATCACTGTGTGATCCAGATTTGATATATCCAGAACATCCTTTACAGTCTCTGAGTACAATAGGAGCTAAGCAAATGTTCATTGAAAGAATATAAACAGTTTCCTAAAAGTTGGAGGATAGTTTCGTTAACCTTAGCTTCTCTTGTGTGTGTGCTAAGTCACTTCAGTCATGTCCGACTCTTTGCAACCCTATGGACTGTAGCCCACCAGGCTTCTCTGTCTGTGGGGTTCTCCAGGTAAGAATACTGGAATGGGTAGCCAAAATTTTCCAGGGGATCTTCCTGACCCAGGTCCTGAATCTGTGTCTCTTACATCTCCTGCATTGGCAGGTGGATGCTTTACCACTACCACTACCTAGTTCTTACATCATCTCTACTTTAAGTGTTCAAGGGAAATGAGGCTTAAGTCAGTGGCCCCAAAGGTATACACTTTAGAGTATATATGATATCAACTCTCATATCTTTGGGGTATCACAGCTAGAAAATTCTGAAGCCCAGAAACAAGAGTGCCCTCAGTATTAGCGCAGAAGCCTCATGTGCAGTACCTAAGAGCACTGGTCTCCATCTCTTCCCACTTATTAGTGAGGATCTCAGTTGGCCCTGTCTGTTCTTTTGTAAATCTGTTTTTGTTTTGTTAACCTAGACTTAAGCTACAAAAAAAAAAAAAAAAGAAAAGAAAGAAAAGGGTGGCCTGGCCTGAACCACAGCAGAATGGAGCCGCCAAGTGGGCTATGGTCCACCCCTACCTCCCGGGGCCCCAGGGCCTCTGCTCTCCAGTCTGGGGCAGCTGGTGATGCCAAATTCAGGTTTGCTGTTCTGATTCCTGCTTCAGGAGGCATCCTGTGCTCCCGTCTCACACCCCCTCCTGGGCCAGTCATTCGCCTTCACCACCAGAACCACAAACACCTGATTCACTCTGGGATGTCTAGTGTGCGCCGAGGACTTTTCTAGGTTCCTAGTATATGTCAGTGAAGAAACAGGGAGAAAAATGTTAGTCCTGTGGTGCTTGCGTCTTAATGGGCAGGAGAATGGGGCCCAAGAAGGTAAATAACAATAGATAAAAGGTAGTTTTGTCGGGAGGCAGGAAGTGCTGTGGGGAAGCAGAGCAGGATATTGGAGACAGAAAGCAAGAGTGGATTGAGACAGAGGGGATCTGGAGAGTCACACACACAGTGAGAGACAGACAACCAGAGATAAGACAGAAAAAGGGAAGAGAGAAACGTTGAGGAACAGCGAGGTGATAGACAGATGGAAGAAAGGACAGAGTGGTTGAGCCAGAGAGGGGCTCTGCCTTCTAGGCTTTCACCCACTCACCTGCTTCTGGGCCCACCCAGCCCTCTCCCGCAGCAGCTGCCTTTTCACACCCCGGCACAGCCAGCTTTGTACTGTCACAGCCATGTCTCACATCACAGTCCTGCTGGAGAGCTGTCAGGCCCCTCCCACTTCCCCTGAGGATATACTCACCCTAGCACTGGCCGTTCCCTCCATCTCTGCTGTCGCTTCTTGCCCTTTCCCTGTCCCACATCACACAGCTAAGTCATCTTTCTTTGACATAGAGATCTTGCATCATCAACTCTGAAGTAGCGTCTCTGACTTCCCTGCTCTAGTCCGGGCTGGGTGCCCCGTTGTCATGGGCTCCCACCTTCTGGTCTGAGTTCCCTGTGAACTGAGACAGGAAGATCTATGCTAATGGCAGATGATGCACAAGATGAGGAGGACTAGGCACTCAGCCCCACACACTCTTGTATTATCTGGTTTAATCCTCCTCCGCCCTTCACGGTAAGTACTATTATTACCTTCACTTTAGAGGTAATGAAACTGTGGCACAGAGAATTTAAGAAACTTGCCCAAGGTAACCCAGCTTGTAAATAGCAGAGCAGCCTGCTCTTCTAACCTGAACAAATATGTACACATCGCTATCATTCCTAACATGCCATTTATCACCATTTTTGTGATGTTTCTGTTCCTCCCTTCCTCATCCTCCAGATTATACATGCATACTCCTGGACAAGGAGCTGCTTGAAGACAGGGCAAGTGTCTTTGGTGCGTAGCTTAACACCTGGCAGAAAGCCAGTTCTAAATCCATCCCCGAGGAAGGAAGAAATGCTTTAAGGCTAGAACACCCAAATAGAAGAAGGGATAGGAGGTGACCTCTGACTTCTTAGCCATGGGTCTGCAAGACCTGCATGATGTTGTCCAGGGTCAGCCTGTCTGAGATCATAGGATTCCAGAGGAGAGATGGTCCTGGGCGAGGAGGCATTTGAAAGTGGACGGCCTGTGTCCCTCCAGAGGTGGCTGCCTGGCCAATAGGCTCTCTGCAATTTCTCATGTGCTGAAAAGACACAAGAGGGCCACATGCAGGGAACCCTGGTTCCCTCCTATGGAGCAAGAAGCCTGCCTTCAAGGCAAACCTTTCAGGTGGCATCTCAAAAATTATGGAGGCTCTGCTATCCACAGGGCCATGCAGGTCTTTGCCAAGAAGCCTGAGTCACGGGCTGGAACCACTCATGTTACTTGCAGCCTCAGAGCTTTCAGATGACCCCTGATGGCAGGAATGGTGACCAGGCCACACTGGCCCGAGCAGAGCCGTGGAGACCACAGCTTAGCTCTTGTCAGCTAGTACCTGGGTGGTGTTTGCATAGGCATTCTTGGGAGAATATAGGGTTTATGAAAGAACAGAAAGAGAATACATAACCAAACTACCTCTAAAGCATTGATGTTCCCCAGGGGGAGAAAACTACATATGTATCTAGATGTCCATGCACTCCATGGCGGTTTCAAATAGACAAAGAGTGGGTAAGTTCATTTGTAGCATTTTGTAGTTTCCACATATTAGTGATACTGCATGATACTGATCTTTCTCTGTATGATATTTCACTTAGTATGATCACTTCTAAGTCCATGTATGTTACTGCTGCTGCTAAGTCGCTTCAGTCATGTCTGACTCTGTGCGACCCCATTGACGGCAGCCCACCAAGCTTCCCCGTCCCTGGGATTCTTCAGGCAAGAACACTGGAGTGGGTTGCCATTGCCTTCTCCAATGCATGAAAGTGAAAAGTGAAAGTGAAGTCGCTCAGTCGTGTCTGACTCTTTGCGACCCCATGGACTGCAGCCCACCAGGCTCCTCCACCCATGGGATTTTCCAGGCAAGAGTACTGGAGTGGGTTGCTACAAATGTGTTATTTCATTCTTTTTTAATAGCTGAGTAGTATTCCATTGTGGGCTTAGTATTAAAGAAGATACCTGCCAATGTAGGAGATGTGAGTTTGATCCCTGGGTCAAGAAGATCCCCTGGAGAAGGAAATGGCAACCTACTCCAGTATTCTTGCCTGGAAAATTCTGTGGACAAAGGAGCCTAGCAGGCTACAGTCCATGGGATTGCAAAAGAGTTGGACACAATTTAGCAACTAAACATATATATAGGCTTCCCAGGTGATACTAGTGGTTTTAATAAAAGAATCTGCCTGTCAGTGCAGGGGATGTAAGAGACATGGGTTCAATCCCCAGGTCCGGAAGATCCTGTGGAGGAGGGCATGGCAACCCACTCCAGTATTCTTGTGTGGGAAATCCTGTGGACAGAGGAGTCTGGCGGACTACAGTCCATAGGGTCACACAGAGTCAAACATGTCTGAAGTGACTTATTGATGGACATTTTGATTACTTCCATCTCGATTATTGTCAATAGTGCTGCAATGACCATTGGGGTGCAGGTATCTTCAAAATATGGTTTTCTCTGGATGTATGCCCAGGAGTGGAATTAAGAGATACACACTACTACATATAAAATAAATAACCAACAAGGACCTGCTATACAGCTTGGCAAATGCTTCAATATTCTGTAATGACCTATATAAGAAAAGAACTTGGAAAAGAATGGGTACAAGTGTATATATAACTGAATCAATCACTTTGCTGTACATCTGAAACTAACTCAACATTTTCAATCAACTATACTCCAGTATAAAATAAAGATTAGAAAAGAGACTGGGGGTGTAAGAAATTGGACTCTGGGATGCAGAAGAAGAGAAAAGAGGGTGCTCCTACCCTTCCTTTCTCACCTTCCTCGTCCTCTCTCTACTTTGAGCACCCACTCCCTACTCCCTAGGACTGGGGAACTGTGAAATCACAGCATTTTACACACTATCCTGCTTCCCTCTGCAGAGAGGATGAGACCCATCTCCTTATGAGCATCAGAGTGATTTCTCTGGTAGCCAATTGCCTTAAACCTGTGAAGTATTATCTTGCAGGGCTAGAGAACACTGAATGAAGAAGGAAAACCTAAAATAAATAAGAACTTCAAAGACAGGCAGTATTGATATTATACTTATAAAACCTAAAAGCCCCTGCTGACTTTAGGAAATTAATGATAGGTACAGTCAATATTAATTGTCCCTCCAAAAAGCAGAGGAGGGGAGAAAGCCTCCAAAATGAAGATCAATATAATCCCTTGCCAGTACCATATTGAGCCTTTCCTCCAAAAATAACTTTTATTTTTTTCAACCATTGACAGGATTCTTTAGGAAAATGTTTACTTAGTCCCATTAATGGAAAATCATGATCATGATTTCCGAACAATAGGTTTTAGCAACATCAGCTCTTGTGTGGCAGGCTGGTCTCCCATCCAGTCAAGGCTACAGTTTGAAAGGGGAACAGCTTAGGTTCAGGGATGGAGAGAGTTTGGATCCCTGATCACCCCTGTAGAGCTTGTTGTTGTTGTTTTACATCTCTCATGAATTATTAAGTGCAAATCTAGCAATGCAGGGGAGAAAAAGCAGATGATTTCCCTTTGAGTTTGCTGATTAGCCAGTTGCTGTGCTCAGGGAGCACCCACGTGTTTTTAGTTTCTATATACGTTCATAGAAATGGAGCACGATCCTGACTGCATCTCAAGTGAATGATTTTTCAATTAGCCTGTAGTTCCTTGGCGGAATTCCCTTCACAGTCCTATGTGGGTGATGGAGAGCAAAGGTTTAAGAGGTTTTGGACAATTTATGTGATTTGGAGAGGTCGTTTGTCAAGAAACAATATCTGCAACAACTTTTATGTTCAATTTGAGTCCCAGGTCTTTTGCTTATTTTTATAGCACTGTGTTCTGAGGTGTGAAAGCTATCTTACTAGCAGTGTTTAAATGGCAGTGTTGGTGGTATTTCTGGAGGGGGTTGGAGAGGCAGGAAGTCTGTTCCTCTGGATCCACAGAGACAGTGGACTGTTTGACAAATCTATCGAAATGCTTTGAACCATGGAGATTGTTTGAGCTGAAAATTTCACCCCCAGGGTGGTAGAATGGCATGGGTGGGGAAAATAATTGATTTTGAGTTCAGCCAAATTTGGGAGATCTGGGACTACTACTTCCTAAGACATATTATTTGTCTTCAAGTTAATCTCAGTTTTCTAACCTGTAAAAGTGGGATTGGTACCAAGGTTAAATGAGATAATGCATGACAAGCATTTAGTCAGAGCCTAGTGTGCATTGGAGAAGGAAATGGCACCCCACTCCGGTGTTCTTGCCTGGAGAATCCCAGGGATGGGGGAGCCTGGTGGGCTGGCGTCTATTGGGTCGCACAGAGGTGGACACCACTGGGGCAACTCAGCAGCAGCAGCAGTATGAAGTAAGGGCTTCCCAGGTGGCGCTAGTGGTAAAGAAAGTGAAAGTCTCTCAGTCATGTCCGACTCTTTGCAACCCAGTGGAATAGTCCATGGAGTTCTCCAGGCCAGAATACTGGAGTGGTAGCCTTTCCCTTCTCCAGGGGATCTTCTCCACCCAGGGATCGAACCCAGGTCTCCTGCATTGCAGACGGATTCTTTACCAGTTGAACCCCAGGGAAACCCCTGTCTGCTAATACAGGAGATATAAGAGACATGGGTTTGATCCCTGGATCAGGAAGTTCCCCTGGAGAGGGGCATGGCAACCCATTCCAGTATTCTTGCCTGGAGAAACCCATGGACAGAGGAGCCTGGCTGGCTATGATCCATAGACTCACAAAGAATCAGACATACCTGAAGCAATTTAGCAGGTATGCATTCAGTATGAAGTGAATGCTCATATATATTATTATTTCTGTTGTTATTTTTGCTGGCAGTAGGAATCCAATCTAAGACATATATAGGAACATTTACAAAGATTTAGTTGGAAAGATGTTCCTCACAACATTGTTTATAATAATGAAAAACTGGATTGATTAAATATATCATACGTTCTAGGTGGCACAGTGGTAAAAAATCTGCCTGCCAGTGCAGGAGACAAAGAGACTTGGGTTTGTTATCTTGGTCAGAAGCATCACCTGGAAGAATGGCAACCCACTCCAGGATTCTTGCCTGGAAAGTTCTGTGGACAGGCTATAGTCCACGGGGTCACAAAGAGCCAGACACAACTGAGCGTGCACTCACATCATCTCAATATATCATGGCAAACAAATACATGGCTCTTGCGTTATTTGGCTATTAAGAGCCATGTTCAGATCAGTTGTTCAGTCACATCCAACTCTTTGTGACCCCATGGACTGCAGCACTCCAGGCCTCCCTGTCCATCACCAACTCCCAGAGTTCACTCAATCTCATGTCCATTGAGTCGGTGATGCCATCCAACCATCTCATCCTCTGTTGTCCCCTTCTCCTCCTGCCTTCCATCTTTCCCAGCATCAGGGTCTTTTCCAAGCAGTCAGTTCACATCAGGTGGCCAAAGTATTAGAGTTTCAGCTTCAGCATCAGTCCTTCCAATGGATATTCAGGACTGATTTGCTTTAGGATGGACTGGTTGGATCTCCTTGCAGCCCAAGGGACTCTTAAGAGTCTTCTCCAACACCACTTCAAGTGAAATATTAGGTCACAAAATAGTATCATGCTATGGTTTGTTCATACAGTAGCAACATAAGTATATACTCACATATCAAGACATATATCTAGATGTGTTAATGGGTGATGGAATGCAATTTTTTATGTTTTAATTAATTTTCTGATTTCTCTGAGATTTTATAGTATGCATGTGCTCTTCTTGATTTAAATCTACTTTTGATCGGAAAAATAAGTGAGGCTCCAAGTTGGAGACTTTCTCCTTTAGTGGTAAAATACAGAAGTCACCATGTCAGTGTGGCTTTATCAGAGACTTCAGGATGTGAACTCAGGTATGCTGGCGATGTGTCACTCTATCACAAAACACCAGCAAGGGATGAAAGATCAGGAACATTTGAAAATGAGGTCTTGAGGAATGAGAACTACACAGCCGCTTGGCCCCATATATATATATATATATATATATTTTTTTTTTTTTTTTAATAGGAGACTTACTGACATTTGAAAGATGGAGGCCTGTGCTACTGACTGGAGGTTGATTGGCATCTGTGGGCAGTATAAGGCGTTATTTGCCCCCCATCCAGACCCTCACACATCCACCCTCTGAATTAAATTGGATCAGCTATAAAACTTTCTATGGCTATTTGCAGAAAGACTAGTTGTCATTTTCAAAATACGACTTATCTGGATAGAAATTTGGAAAAGTAACTTGTGACATTTTAAACACTTACTGACTCCTGTTAAAAAAGAAAAAAAAAAAAAAAAGGAAAATTGTACCTGTTTAGAGAGTAAAAAACGAAAAGAACTGAGACTAGTTTCATATCAAGTCATTATTGAAATAGTTGTGTCTAAATCCCAATGGATTTTGTAAAAATTGAAATAATGTTTTGAAGGAGCACATGATTGTTATAAATATCTATTTATATTCATACCTCAGGAGTGGGCCAGTTCCCTTAATTTTCCTCATAAATCAAAAATTATTTTCACAAATGGAAGTTTATCATTTTTATGATGCCACAACTTGACCCTTAGAATTCTGGAATTTTCAGGTTTTTCCTGCTGAATCTATATTTTTGGAAATGGATGTATATATGTTCACACTTAAGATGGTACCCTAAAATTTATTAGCCCTCCTTTGTTTCTCCAAAGGGTTGAAACATATTTATGAATATTTTATCTTTTTTAACTGAGTTTTTTGCAAAGGAAAAATTGTATTTTCTTAAGAAAAATGTACTATCATACTCTCAAATTTGTGCAGAGGCAGTTTTTCTATCTGTTAAGAATTCAATTCCAGGAATAATTGGTTTTCTTTTGGAGTCCCACTCATCTTCAAGACAACCCAAGATTTGAGCATTATAAAGATTTCTCTCTTGGTTCCTTTGTTCTCTCTCCTCCACCTCCCTCCTTCCCTCCTCCCTTCACTCTCTCCCTTTCTGTCTTTTTCTGTCTCTCCCTTTCTTTCTTTTCTGCATTCTGGTGTACACCATTTTTATCTTTTCATACAAAACCCTCTTCATTCTTCCAATCCCATCCCCTACCATGAAGATCTTAGTTTTCCCAAAAAGTTTACCCTCATTATTCATTTTCTCAGAGCCCTTTTAGCCATCAAGAATTATATATTATGATAATTTCATGTATAGTATTAGGAGATTAAATTTTCAGTGCTTTGCAATCCACTGGTAGAGATCTCAACTGGCTACCTGGTGGTTTGCTTTGATTCAAATGTTGTTCAAAAGTTTATTTGTTGCCAGGGCCTCAAGGTTTTTCTTGAAAAGTTGGATCTTGTGAAAAAGATCAGAAGATTTAACCATCTTGGATTCCTTGCCCCATGGCAGTAGTGAGCTGAAGTGGAGAGGGAGCAGCTCCCGTCCTCAGTGCATCATAGTCTTTCCCAGTCTTTGGGGTCTTCATTCATCTCTGTTCCCTCCCTGGTCTCAGCAATCATGTGACTTTTCCACTCCTGTTCCCTTCCTTCCTGCTCATGTAATTTCCTCTCCCAGAACCATCCTTTCTCCTCCTCCAAAAGACATGGGAACACTGGGAGTTCTGGTTGCAATTGCTGGACCAATAAGAAGGGATACCTTTAGTTTGGGCTTCCCTGGAGGCTCAGATGGTATAGAATCTACCTGCAATGCAGAAGACCTGGGTTCAATCCCTAGGTCAGGAAGATCCCCTGGAGAAGAGAATGGCAACCCACTCCAGTATTCTTGCCTGGAGAATTCCACGGACAGAGGAGCCTTGTGGATTACAGTCCATGAGGTCACAAAGAGTTGGACACTACTTAGTGACTAACAACAACACACCTTTAGTTATCCCTCAAATGAGTCCTCAGCTTATATGTAGGCTGGACTCTAGAAAGAGAATGTTGACAGCTCTTATGAACAGCTTCTAAGGTTATTTGAGGTCACTGCTATCTCAGTCGATCAACCATTCAGACTTATTGGTATAATTTGTTCTCTGGTATTTTTCAGATGTGTTATTCATCTTTTTAAAGATTAGGAGGTCATGCAATGAACTTAATATGTTTTATCATAATCTGAACCAAAATGAAAGTTGAAAGAACTTTAAAATTCTGTTGGTGCATGTCTAGTATTCAATAACACACAACTATTCACAGTTCTTCTGGGATTTGGAAGGCGATCTTTTATGAGGTCATATCTTACTCTTTGGAAGGAAAGTTATGACCAACCTAGATAGCATATTCAAAAGCAGAAACATTACTTTGCCAACAAATGTCTGTCTAGTCAAGGCTATGGTTTTACCAGTAGTCATGTATGGTTGTGAGAGTTGGACTGTGAAAAAAACTGAGCACCAAAGAATTGATGCTTTTGAACTGTGGTATTGAAGAAGACTCTTGAGAGTCCCTTGGACTGCAAAGAGATCCAACCAGTCCATTATAAAGGAGATCAGCCCTGGGTGTTCTTTGGAAGAAATGATGCTAAAGCTGAAACTCCAGTACTCTGGCCACCTCATGTGAAGAGTTGACTCATTGGAAAAGACTCTGATCCTGGGAGGGATTGGGGGCAGGAGGAGAAGGGGATGACAGAGGATGAGATGACTGGATGGCATCACCGACTCGATGCACATGAGTTTGAGTGAACTCCGGGAGTTGGTGATGGACAGGGAGGCCTGGCGTGCTGCAATTCATGGGGTCACAAAGAGTCGGACATGACTGAGCAACTGAACTGATCTGAGTTTTCCTTTTCCCCACAAATATTTGGTAACTTTTCCCTGTTTTTGCCCCTCAGATCTGGCTGTCCTGATCTCCCTGAATATGTCAAGAGCACCCCAGTCCCAGCCTATGCTTAGCATTCAGCAGATGTTTGTTAGATGAATGAACACTTCTATATATGTTTGTGAAGCTGAGAGAGAGGGGCAAAACAACCTGCTTTTGGTCATACATGAAGTCATTGAGAAAACTGGGGTTAGATTTGGCTGTTTAGTTCAAACATTTTTTTAAGATCTGCCTTCCACCATTTCTTCCTAATTCCTATCAAACGACACTATCATCCAGCTTTTTAGTAAAAGTTCGGTTTTCACTTGCACGAACCTTTGAAATAATTCCAGGTATTGGTGATTCTTATTCTAATTCATGCTTCCAACAGAATTAACTCAAACAGTGGTTTCTGATGATCAGTACATTGACAAACTGTTTCCTTGCTTAAATAATTGGTGAAATTCTGACACTTGGGGTTCATGAGTCCCTATTCATACTGCAAACATCACAGCTTATGGTACCACTCTGTTGGCGGTGGGTTTACCCACTGTTCATCTAGAGGATCACATATTTGTGTGGTGCCTTGAAAGTGAAACTGAAGTTGCTCAGTCGTGTCTGACCCCATGCGACCTCATGGACTGTAGCCTACCAGGCTCCTCAATCCATGAAATTTTCCAGGCAAGAGTCCTGGAGTGGGTAGCCATTTCCTTTTCCAGGGGATCTTCCCAACCCAGGGATCAAACCCAGGTCTCCCGCATTGCAGGCAGACGCTTTCCCGCCTGAGCCACCAGGGAAGCCCGTGTGTGGTGTCTTATCAGCCTGCAAACAATTCGTGCCTTTGTGCTGTCCACAGATGCCAATCGCACCTCTTTTACATGCTCTTGGCACTGAACCTGGGATGTTTACTCTCAGTTCATTTATGGTGTCTTTTTGAAGTTTTGCCACCTTACAAAATGAACACCAGTTTAGTTTTGTTTTCTTGCTTTGGGTGAGGCTTTCTCTGTGCAACTTTGTATGAGTTGTACAGATTGCCTTTTGGACCTGACTTAATTCATCTGTCAGAAGTGACAAGGACTTTAGAGGCATTTCCTTCCAGAGTCTCCCAAGTGTACGTATACATGAGGACATCACACTCACACACACGCAGACTCACACATGCCACCACGAACTGAGAATAGCTCAGTGTTGCTGAAGATCTAGTCAGTCATGGAAAAAGCTTTACCCAGAAGTGAAAACCTGATTTGGAATGAGCTTTTCCTAGTTTCTCCTTTCCTTGAGACTCTTTAGTTACTGCAAAAATGAAGATAAAAAAAATCCTTTAGAAGGGAGAGTAAATAACAACTATTTACCCATAAAACTACTGAAATCTTAAATACACATGATATGCACCAAACTGAAGAGTTTTCATAGGTGCCCCCGAGAGATTGCTTTAGGAGACTTCACTTCATGAAAACAAAATGGATTCACTTTTATCTCTGTATCTATTTCATCTATACCAATACTTATATCTGATTATATTTATGTAGGTATGTGTACATATATGCATACATACATTCTCACACACCCACTGTGTCTATTTGTCCTGGCCAAAAAATGATGAACTATTGATGATTTTGTATGGTTTAGCCCAGTACTATGATCACAGAATAGATTCTTTCCTCTCTTCCCAACCACTTGTTTCCTTCTACGCTAGAAAAATGACCGGGGGCTGGAAATGTCAAGAGAAAATTGAGATGTTGTGGTAAACAGAATCTCATGGTGGCCCCAAGATTTCTGCACCTTGGTGTGTGTGCCCAAAATAATCCCATCCCCTTGAATGTAGCTGATATGTGTGAATAGGATGCCGTCACTTCTGAGATTCAGTTCAGTTCGGTTCATTTGCTCAGTTGTGTCCAACTCTTTGTGACCCCATGAACCGAAGCACACCAGGCCTCCCTGTCCATCACCAACTCCTGGAGTCCACTTCTGAGATTAGGTTACATTATAAGACAAAAGTGAAGGGATTTTATAGATGTAGTTAAGGTCCCAAATCAGTTGATTTTGTTTTTTTGTTGTTGTTGTTTTTAATTGGAGCATAGTTGACTTACAGTGTTGTGTTAGTTTCAGGGGAACAGCAAAATGAATCAGTTATACATATAGCCACTCTTTTCTAGACTCTTTTCCTATATAGGTCATTACAGAGTATTGAGTAGGGTTCCCTGTGCTATACACTAGGTCCTTACTAGTAATCCATTTCATATATGCTTCTAAATTGCTTCAGTTATGTCTGAATCTTTGCAACCCTATGGACTGCAGCTTACCAGGTTCCACTGTCCATGGGATTCTCCAGGTGAGAATACTGAAGTGTGTTGCCATGCCCCACTCCAAGAGGCAAATCTATTGATTTTGAATTAATTAGCAGAGACGTTATTCTGGGTGGGTCTTAGTCAGGTGAGACTGTTTAAGGAAGGCTGGGTTCTTCCCGCAGAGACAGACATCCTATCAGGGCCTTCATGAAAGGACCAGATGCCTTGTCAGCTGCCTATGGAGGGGAATGACTCCTAGGAACTCAGAGTCTCAGTCTTAAATACCAGAAAACTGAAGACCGTCAACAGTCTGATTGAGTTTGGGAAGGACTTGAGCTCCAGCTGAGGAGACAACCTGGCTAGCACCTTGACTGCAGCCTCCTAAGACCGTGAGCAGAGGGCCCAGTCAAGATATGCCCAGTGTGTGCTAAAGCTTTCGTCACTGGTGATAAAACAATTGAAAACAAACATAATGAGATCTATATTTTCAGATGGCAGGTCTAACTGCACCTATGCCTGCTGCCGTCCGTGCCTCCACCCTCCTGCTTCATCCCATCCCCAGGAAGCCATCCAGGCACAGACAGACCATCGTGTTCATGCTGGCTTCAGCTATTGCTTTTGCTCCCATATCTGAACTCGGCTTTATTCTTGTGTGTTTCATTCTGTTACTGCAACAGGGAGAAGTTATCTTTTCAGGAAAAAAAAAAATATTTAGCGGATTCTTGGTTTGGAAACATCAGACACTTGATGCTAGGAGTGGGGTCTTGGGCTGTTCCCTAAAAAAAAACATAATCCTATAGCTTTGTGTGTGAAAAAAGGCGTGTGGCTGCCATAATATACTTCATTTCCTTGCTCTCTTTTCAAATGTTCTTTCCTGTTCAGGCATCTGGGCTTTTTCTTCCTCTTTCCCTTTGTGTGGTGGCATCTGCCTTGAATGTTGATGAGGAAAACTTGGTTCCCCACCAAGAACTTATTTGGGGGTAATTAATTCTTGGCGCCCTAGCAGTGCCTCACAACTGTGACTTTCTTAGGTACGAATTGACTGACTAAATGTCCAGGCATGGGATGTACAAATTATTGCCTTGCCTTTTGCCAAATATTAATCATTATTGAAATTTCTGTAGCAGGAATGGTAATGGCGATTATGTGTGTGGGTGGATAAAGATGGAATTCACAGGAGGACAGTGAGGGAATCCTTGAGAACATGGGCTTTAGTCTCTTAAGTCATTTTCTTTGCAATTTTATGCTCTAGAGCCCTGGAAGAAGACCATCTTAGGAGGCTGAACCGTGCCCCCAGGGAGATTATAGTCTATTAGGGCAGGAATCATGCAAAGAGATCACTCATGGACTCCTGATAGTGCAACCATGAATACAAAGAGGCAACAGAGAGGAGGATAGGGAGACACATTGTGTCTAGGGGGATGGAAAACACATGAGAAGTGGTGCTTGAACTAGACTTAGATGACAGAATTTAGCAGAAGAAAAAAAATGGAGAGATTAAGGATTTATTGGTTTTTCAGCACACCTTGAACTGGATTTGAAACTGGATATACCTTTAGGAAAATTCTATACTGTCCAATGCATGGCATCGTAAAAGTTAATTAACCAATACTCTGCTATTTAGAATAGGTGAGTATTGGGAATGTAAATTCAGCCAGGGCAGGAGCCATCACCTTCTTGTTCTCTGTTGGGTCTACTATTCCAAACTCAGGGTTTAGCCTCTAGGGATATTCAGGTAAAGTTGGAGACTCAGTGAATGAATCTCACCATTAAAAGGGTTTTCTAGTAAGATTAATTTTTGTTTCCCATTCATTAAAGCAGAGCTCCAAATGAATTCATTGCTAGTCCAGTGGGATTCACTGAATATTTTCAATGTACAGTACATATGTGTACATATATATATATTCCTCCCCCAGCAAGAGACTGTCTCATTCACTAGCCTACCTTCCCATCTCACTTTCTGAACAAGCAAAGATTTCATGAGGCTTTGGCTAACTCTCCTTTTTGATATTTTACCAGGTTCAGGCATAATAATGGGCTTTGGAGGCTAAGTGGTCAGCCAGGCCAGAGTTCAAGACAAGTGATTCAGATCTTGAAAGTGTTGTAAAGCAGGACTTCAGAGCAGTAGACAGAACATTTCCAAGTCATCAAGAGTCTGGGGCAGAGGGAAGAGGACTCATCCTGATGATGAGTCCTATATCCTAATGGTCAGGAGCATAAGTTCAGGTCAGCCACTAAGAGCTGAGCCCTAAGTTTCTCTAATACTGTCTTCACCAAGAAATGATCAGCTCTGTGCTGCCCAATGAGTTGGCTGGTTCACAGTAGACTTTTTCTCCCTGAAGGCTCATTTCCACATATACAGGCAGTTTCAGCTTTAACCACTCTGGACACTCTTCACAAAAATATTTCCTGTTTTCTAAGACTCACTGGGCACATGATGGCAGCTGCATTTGTGAAGACATGCACTCTATCACTCATAGGATACAACAGTGTCCCTGTGAGTATGAAAGGTATAATTGAAACTCAGATTTCTATTTTGGGGAGCAGGAGGTTATATGCACAAAAAGCTTTTTTGCTGGATCTCATGTTAGATACCTCATTTACTTAAAAACAGAATGTGAATGTCAGTTATAACCCTTGTTATTACTCATAACTGCAGTTCAGGTGAGTTGGCAGTTTTCCCATACCTTCACGAACTGATAGCCTCCAGAATAAATGTTATATCACCTGATGCCAATAGTCCTTAAAGAGCAATACTTGTGCACAAGTGGTGTAGGTTGCCACAGGGTCCACTGGAAGCTGCTTGTGGTAGTTTATCCTCTTCCTGCTGTTTCTGGTAGGCTCTGAGTTGACTGAATTCGGTCTTGAACGTGAAAGAGCTAGAGCTGTTACCTTTGGCTGCAGTGACTGTGGGTCAGAGAAGGTGGATGAGAAGGAAATTCTAGCAGGACCTTGTGGATACAAAAGAGCAGTTTCTGTGCAGTGTTCAGATGACCCCAGGTGACCCCCAGAGTTCACAGACTAGAAAGCCAAGGGACTTTGGTGTGTTCCCTCCTGGGCTTGAACTTCTTTGTTTACTATCCAAGTGTAGGAGTGAAATGCTCTGTCAACTTGGATGAGAGTCTCCGGTATGCATTTGCTGTAGAGTGTTATGAGTCCCGTGTGCCTGAGTCCATGAGCGTATGCTTGCTGCTGTATGTTTCCATCAAGACTTTAACCTGAGAGGGCTTCCCTAGTGGCTCACTGGTAAAGAATCTGCTTGCCAATGCAGGAGACATGGATTCAGCCCCTGAATCCAGTCCCATGGAATCAGTGGAGTCTGGGAAGATCCCACTTGCCTCAAAGCAAACATGCCCGTGGCCACAGCTACTGAGCCTGTGCTCTGGAGCCTGGCAGCCGCAAGTACTGAGTCCGTGTGTGGTAACTACTAAAGCCTGAGAGCCCTAGAGCCTGTGCTTTCCAACAGGAGAAGCCAGAGCACCGTGAAGCCCAAGCACAGCAACTAGAGAAAAGCCTGCGCAGCAGTCAAGACTCAGCACAGCCAAGTCAATCAATAAATAAAATTATTAGAAAAGACTTTAACCTGAGAAACCGAAGTTCTGATGGTGAATGGTGAAGTCTCTACATGGATACATTTACCCATGAGTTCTAGAGGGAAGGGATGGAAAGTTTTGACTTTTGTGTAAAAAAGGATGCCCCTACTTTATAGTCTATTAGTATTCAGGTTCCTTATTTCATAGCCTAAAGGAAAAAGAAGGGGTGCCCCCTGGAGTTCTATCTTTCACCAGGATGATGGTGGCCACTTCCATTTGCTCTTCAAACTTCAGGGTCCTGCTTCCGCTACCAGCTAATCATCCATCCCAGCACACGCCTGAGAAAAACCCACTACCCCTCATTATTAGAGTTGAACAGATGGTTCGGAGCAGTTTTCTGCATTTCTGTATGATGCCAAGTGAAAATGAACACTCATGGGGACTCTGTTATTCTAAAACCAAGATCTTAGTTTGGGTATTTAGAGACCCTGTCCAAGACTGGAATTTTCAGTAGTCCTAATTTCCAGCACTTCTCTGCTCCTTGGGCAAATGTTATGGGGAAGCTGTGTGTTCTGAGGAGGCTGTGTGGGTAGTTCTAATTTCTTATTTCTTTTCATTTTTTGATATTTTAGGTATATATTATCAAAACTTATTATCCTATGATCAGAAAAAATGTTATATATGCTCAATGATTTATAAAAAGCAATCCTAAATAAACATACAGGAAATGAATGAATGATTAATTATTGGGCATCAGTGCTTTCTGAAACATTACAGATTTCCTGAAGTGTCTGTCTTTTTTTTAATCTGTCTGTCCCACTAGAATACAGAAGGTAGAAATCTTGCTCAAGTCAATACAGCTTTCTCAGAAAAAGGATCAGTTCAGTTGCTCAGTCGTGTCTGACTCTGTGCGACCCCATGGACTGCAGTACACACCAGGCCTCCCTGTCTATCACCCACTCCTACAGTTTGCTCAAACTCATGTCCATCAGGTTGGTGATGCCATCCAACCATCTCATCCTCTTTCATCCCCTTCTCCTCACACCTTCAGTCTTTCCCAGCATCAGGGTCTTTTCCAATGAGTCAGTTATTCACATCAGGTGGCCAAAAGTATTGGAGTTTCAGCTTCAGCATTAATTCTTCCAATGAATATTCAGGACTGATCTCCTTTAGGATGGACTGATTGGATCTCTTTGAAGTCTAAGGGACTCTCAAGAATCTCCTCCAACACCACAGTTCAAAAGCATCAATTCTTTGGTGCTCAGCTTTCTTTATAGTCCAACCCTCACATCCATACTTGACTACTGGAAAAACCATAGCTTTGACTAGATAGATCTTTGTTACAAAGTAATGTCTCTGCTTTTTAATATACTAAGTTGCTCATAGCTTTTATTCCAAGGAGCAAGGGCCTTTTAATTTCATGGTTGCAGTTACCATCTGCAGTGATTTTGGAGCTTCCCAAAATAAAGTCTCTCACTCTTTCCATTGTTTCTCCATCTATTTGCCATGAAGTAATGGGACTGGATGCCATGATCTTAGTTTTCTGAATGTTGAGTTTTAAACCAACTTTTTCACTCTCCTCTGTCACTTTCATCAAGAGGCTCTTTGGCTCCTCTTCATTTTCTGCCATAAGGGTGGGGTCATCTGCATATCTGAAGTTGTGATCTTTCTCCTGGCAATCTTGATTCCAGCTTATGCTTCATCCAGCCCATCATTTCACATGATGTACTCTGAATATAAGTTAAATAAGCAGGGTGACAATATTACAGCTGTGACGTACTCCTTTCCCAATTTGGAACCTGTGTGTTGTTCCATGTCCAGTTCTAACTGTTGCTTCTTGACCTGCATACAGATTTCTCAGGAGGCAGATCAGGTGGTCTGGTATTCCCATCTCTTGAAGAATTTTCCACAGTTTGTTGTGATACACACAGTCAAAGGCCTTGGCATAGTCAGTAAAGCAGAAGTAGATGTTTTTCAGAAGGATAGGATAGTCATTTCATAAATGCTTGTTAAATGCCTGGCTTAGCCATGAGGACTGAGTGAGGTAAGAAATGGTGGCAGCAATGTTAGATTCCACTTTTCAGGGTGTTTCTGAGTTGCTCCCCTTTAAATCTTCTAACCTGAACAAAACTGCCTTGAAAGTTTGTATTTATTGAGTGGTCTATTGCGTTTCAGGTACTGAGGTAAGTAGTTTGTTGACATATGAATGAGTTTTTCATTTGCAGTTCTATGACGTATGTACTATGATCATACCCATTTTGTAAATGAGGATACTAAAGTTGCAGAGGTTATAGATGTGCCCAAGAATTAGGACTAATAAGGTGAGTGACCGTAATTTGACCTCATATTTGGCTAATACCAGAGCGACTCCTTGAACCAGCAGAACCTTCTAATGTCCGGCTTTGACTTGTTTTTTCAGCCAGCCAATCAATGAACCTACTCTTAGGGTCTCTATGTGTCAGACACTGTTAGGTGCCTGGCAGTGTGGTCTCTGTGTTTTCTACCTGCTAAGGAGGAGAGGAGGGCAGGGCAGGGGTTGGGGGAGGAGGTACTGGCGCGTCTGCATGCACCAGGAGTGTAAACTGATAGGTTTAAGCCAGCTTCCTTCCCGGATAGTCCTGATGGAGGGGACAATGACAGTGAAAGGCCCCATAGCTGGACCAGAGTGACAGTCTGTTTGCAGACACGCTGTGGCTGCTTCCAAAACAGACTCGAGTGTTATGTCTGGAACAGAGATCTTGTCAGTTTCTCTCCGGTCGAGTTAAACCCAGAGCTGTCCCTTAAAAATATTGACCCAGTCGGTGTTTTACCCACTTCACTTCTTCTCAGAATGGAAGTTTACAGAGAGTTGTTTGTAGTCAACGAGAAGGAGAGTGAGAAGGGAAAAGCCAGCAATACATCGTCTGCCCAAAAAAGTGTAGCATCTCACTGCTAGTCATCCTAGTGGGCTGATCTTTCAGAACTGCTTATTAGTTTTCATTTCAGGGTGGATTGTTTTAATGTCACTCATGGTGTTTCATAATTATCACGCCCTCGCCAGAGGACACCTCTATCAAGAGCAGGATCAGATCCTGTTCTCAGAAAGAAGAGTGTGTTAGAATCTCCATCACTCTACCTTACTGGCTTCCTTTACTTGAAGATATAGTTTTAAAATGTTTCTGTTTGCTTACTAATACAAAGCTGTATAGGACAGACTCTATGTTTTACAATCACACTCTCAATTAATTATGTAAAATTCTTGTAACATAGTGAATAATCATCAGAAGTGTTTTGCCTTCCATTTTTTCCCTTCACCGTGTGTGTGTGTGTGTGTGTGTGTTTAATAGGCTGCAGGACACATTGCAGCAAATATTTCACATGGGAGACTGTGCCACCAAAATAATTAATGCCAGAAAGTTATGTGAAGGTCTTCCTGTATTAAGTAAACTAGCCTTTGCAGAAAATGGAAAGATAAATGGTGGGAGAGTTGAGAATAAAGCTGCTATAAAAATGGCCTAAGGTTTAAGATATATAAACTGCGGGAAAAGAACCCACATATTTTTATCTTGGGCGAGAAAGGTTACTATTTTTCTAAGACAGTAACAGAATAATAACATCTTCAGTTAGCAAATAATTGCACAACTGTGTGATCAGATGCTTATAGAGGTTGCAAGGAAAAAAAAATTAACAAGGACTGTGCTTTGCCCAGCTTTTGTTTGCTGCCCTCTAGTGATTAGATTCTGTCAATCAAAGACTATTTTTTATATAAAAAGCAATTAGGAGTTAGATTTTAGTACCTCTGAAGGGCACCCAAACTTGAATGCAGCTGGAGATAGCAGTTACTCTATGGCTAACATTATCATGGTAGTGGATTATAGGTATTGGCGTTTAGTTTTGTAAACTACGCTCACCTAGGGATTTTAATAAACCATGGATTGAAGTTTTATGTTTTCCCTTCCTGAGAGCATCTAGCATTTTTACACTGAGGCTTTATTAGTTGTTCATATGGCTTCATCAAATCGCAATTCATACCTAGAGGTACAAGGACTGAGAATAGATATATCCCAACCAGTGGAGTAGGATCGGTTTGTAAGTCGATATCTGCCAAGAAAAAAAAAGCTCCTAAGGACCCTTTGTGTTCCTTCTAAATAAAGAGCTCTTTTTCTCCAGGCTTCAAGTAAACTTTTATCTTCCCCAACTCAATGCATCTAGTGAGCACCATGCTAATGATACAGTAGGTGGACTCAGAAAGTTCAGGGGAGGGTCCAGGCTTATCACATAACATCCCAACCCAGGGAGGCCAGGCAGACCACTTGGGCCATGCTTCCTTCCTCTCTTTGTGCGCTCCCAAGGCCCCTCACCTGTCCTGCTTTATTTCTGGTTCTCTACCATCTGCGGCAGGAATGTCTATTGAATATTCTGACCTCATTCTCTGGATATTGCTCCCAGGATGTCACTGCAAGGTCTGTGCACAGAAGAGGTGACAGGAACGGCTGCACTGCAGAGATGAGGTCTGCATGGCTGAGCCAGTGAAGAGAGTAGCCCTAAGTACACATTTGTCCACCAGATCCACTAGAAGGATCTTCTGGCCCATACCCTCCACTGGACCCCATGTGGCAACTAGAATGCTAGTTTTGATTTGAACATATTGTCTCTCCCACCCTTTCCATTATTTTTATCACTTATGTCTTCAATGCTTTCAAAGTCTCTTAAGATAATAATAGAGTCTGGCCATAGTCTGACTCCTGCCCATTTCACCCCACGTCCACATCCCTCTTGTTCTCTGGGTTCCAGCAACAGGGCTTTCTCAAAGCATTACTTCTGTCTACTAAAGGACCTTTTGATATGAAGTTCCCTCTACAAAAGCCTCTGCCTGTAACCTCCACCTTTACTTCTTCTCAAGCAGGATATCCCAGCTCATTCTTCCCTTCTCAGGGGAGTTGTCCCAATGAGGTCATCACCCTATTGTGTGCTCCTTCTTAGCCCCAGGCACCTCTCCTTTCAAGCATTTACCATGCTTGTACCTTTATCTGTCTCTCCTTAGTAGATGGTAAGCTTCATGTGGGCAGGGGCCACTTCTGTTTGACCTCATCATTTCATCTCTAGTGCTTAGCGTAGTGCCTGCCACCGAAGAGGCAGTTGACAAATCTCAGTTAAAATGAGGAAAAGACAGAGAATGAATGAGAGGGAGTGGTAGATAGATCATGTGCAAACACACACTAGAGTTGGAAAGAAGAAGTAAGGAGGGAGAGAGGTAGAGAGAGAGACAGAGAGAGAGAGAGAAATGGGCAGTTCACTCTACTGTAACCTACTGAAGAGAGTGATGACTTGGCTTCTCTGTTTCTGCTTTGAATAGTGCATTTCATTGAATCTAAGATACATAATTGTATGATACATGATTACTTTCATCACAGAGAAATAACAAACATTGCCTGTTAAACTATAACATATTATTGATTGTAAGATGCCTCCCAATTTTAGACATCAAAACTTCAGATGGCAACATGTGAAAAGATGAGCATCTTAGAGTTGATGCACATTAGATGGATTACATTAAATCTAGGAAGAATGAGCTCAATCAGTAGTCAGATGGATGTGGGTTGAAGGATGATGGCCTTAAGGATTAATGCTATAGCATACCAGTTTTGAATGTCAGAATGCCGCTGCTGACCTCAGCAGTGTTTTTTCCATTTTTTTCTTTTCTGTATTATGACTTGGATTAGGGTACGTCAGCACTAAGTTTCAGATGGTTGGCATTATGAGAGGCAGGTATAATATGGCAAGAGGAAGGCATCATGACCTACAGACTAACCAATGGCCTGGCAAGTTAAGTACAGCCTGCATGTGTCCTCAGTTGCTTCAGTCATGTCCGACTCTGCAACACTATGGACTGGAGCCCTTCATGCTTCTCTGTCTATGAGATTCTCCAGCAAGAATACTGGAGTCGATTGCCATGGCCTTCTCCAGGGGATCTTCCCCATCCAGGGATCAAATGCACATCTACTATGGCTCCTGACTTGCAGGTGGATTCTTTACTGCTGAACCACTGGGGAAGCCCACAAACAGTACAGAGTGTTGTCCAAAGAAGTATACAAGTGTATCCTTTCCCTGAGCTCCTAAAGAGTAGCATAGTTCCGCATCTTTTGAGGTTGTCTTGGCACCACACTACTCTGAAGAGGAGTAATGGATTAACAGTGGTTTCAGTCAATATTTAGGGGTAAATCTATAAAGTTGCAAAGCCATCACTCTTGCTCTCCAGCTGAAGACGGAAGACTAACCGATCAATAGTCAACAGTCTTCATTCTGACCCTGAGTCTATAACTAGCTGAGTGACTCCATCATCCCATGACCTTCAGTGGGATTCTATGCCTCCAAGAAAGTTTTCCAATCCCCAGTCTTACTCTGAGTCTCCTTTCACATATAATAATGAAATTGTAAGATCTCTAGGGTTTGTATAGATGTGCTGGCTCTTCCCTACACTCCTCCACTGATTCCTCTTCATCTTTTAAATCAGTCAACACATTTTCAGTGCCAGTTACTATGCCATAGGATGACTTCTCTTCTCTGCTTCTGTTGCATTTTTCCTCATTTCTGGTATTTGTTCTATTCACAGGTCTGATGCTGTGTCCTTCCTGCTGGTTTAGTTGTAGCACCTCAAATCCAGAAACTTCCAGTTATGTCTAGAAATTAAAATGTGAGCAGTATGGCAGTCAACATTGCCCTCTTAGTCTTTGTGCCCTTAGGGTCATAGACGCAGTGTATGAAAGGGCTGAACCTGACAGAATCTGTAGGATTGTCTTAGCTAAATTGTCTCATTTAACGGAGGTGTTGAGGGGGATGAGTTTCCAAAGGTTACCCAGTTGGTTCTGGTGAACTCAGAACAGGATTCTCCAGGTTTCCATCATATGTACTCTCTGTATACCAAGCTGACTTCATTCTTAATGATACCCAGAACAGTAGTTTTCTCTACCCTATTTTTAGTGTCTATTTATTTTGTCTTCTGAGTTTTGTAAACCTGTTTAGAAAAAGAATATATTTTTTCTCAAAAGCTCTTTTATTTCATGTTAAAAATATGAATTCCCTAACAAGTTCAGCACTTATAATTTTCTTTAAATCACTGGCTTCAAAATGCTTTGTTGCTGCATTTTGAATTTAAATCCCTTTTCTTGGGAATAACTCGAGGACCCAGGATATTTCTTCAGAATCCTGCTTTAAAGATTGTCATTCCCCTGAAGACTTTGTCTCTGTAACTAGATTGTCTTAGCTCTGGCTGCTATAGCAAAACAGCATAGGCTGGGTGCCTACAATAGCAAACTCTTATTTCTTACAGTTTTCAAGGCTGGGAAGTTCAAATCAAGGTGCTGGCAGATTCAGTGTCTGATGAAGGCCTGCTTCCTGGCTTACAGTGGGAGGACGGGGAGCTCTCTTGGGTCTCTTTTTTAGATGCACAGTCCCATTCATGAGAGCTTCATCTTCATGACCTAATCACCTCCCAAAGGCCCCAACTCCAAATAGTATCATATTGGGACCCAGGATTCAGCACATGAATTTGGGGAGACACAAAAATTCAGTCAGTAGCACAGATGGAGTCTAAGTCATGAATGTGGCTGGAAAGTCCTCAAGGGAGAGAATAGTGGGCAAGATGGACTGGGGGGAACATTTCTTGCGTACTTATTTGCCTTACCAAAATGACCTTATTTTAACCTTCCCAACAATCAGCTGTCAATATGACTTTCAGTTTACAGATAAAGAAACTGAGGTCTAGCAAGGTGAAAATAAGGGATTGATAAGTTACTTAGCAAGAGACTGAACCAGATTCAAACCCAAATCTGTCTCTATATGAAGACTCGTGTGTGTGTGTGTGTGTGTGTGTGTGCCTTGTTGTGTCTGACTCTTTGTAACCCCACAGTTTGTAGCCCACCAAGCTCCTTTGTCTATGGAATTTTCCAGGCAATAATACTGGAGTGGGTTGCCATTTCCTTCTCCAGGGTGTCTTCCTGACCCAGGGATTGAACCTATGTCTCTTGTATCTCCTACACTGGCAGGTGGATTCTTTACCACTAGTGCCACTTGGCGGAGAAGGCAATGACACCCCACTGCAGTACTCTTGCCTGGAAAATCCCATGAGCAGAGGAGCCTGGTGGGCTTCAGTCCATGGTGTCGCTAGGAGTCGGACCTGACTGAGCGACTTCACTTTCACTTTTCACTTTCATGCATTGGAGAAGGAAATGGCAACCCACTCCAGTGTTCTTGCCTGGAGAATCTCAGGGACGGGGGAGCCTGGTGGGCTGTCGTCTATGGTGTTGCACAGAGTCGGACACGACTGAAGCAACTTAGCAGCAGCAGTAGCAGCAGCAGCAGCAGCAGCAGCAGTGCCACTTGGGAAGTCCTTATGAAGCCTGGTATTTTTCTAGTAGTTTGTCTTTGCAGATCTAAGAACTTGGATTTTTCATGTGTGGTTAGTGTGGTCCTTGAGTTGTTGATTTAATATTTTATCTTACTTAAGACCAGTAACATGATCAGTGATTTCCCTAAAGAGGTTTATAAACCATCCCTTTCCATTTCTTTTTGTCTTATCTGAACATCCTGGGGAAGTTATCATCAATAGGCAGCACTTTAGAGGTGAATTTTTACCTTGAACTAATGGTGCAAAGTTACTACCAAAAATAAAGGGAGTTTGGCAGAAAGAAATTAATTGGTTGAACTTGGTTGTGGGGCAAGACTTGACTACTCTTTCTTTGTGGGAAATAACCAGTTGTGTTTTAATCACCCCGGCTGATCTGGTTCTTAACTCTGAAGTCATAAAATGTTGTCTTTCTTCAATGCAGAGGCTTTACTTCTGTCCTTCAGACCACTCATTCCTCTTCTTTGTAAAAAATTTTTTAAAAAGTATCATTTTCTCTCTGTCAATTTGGGATGCTAAGGAGAGTGAAAAAGTTGGCTTAAAGCTCCACATTCAGAAAACGAAGGTCATAGCATCCGGTCCCATCACTTCATGCGGAATAGATGGGGAAACAGTGGAAACACTGTCAGACTTTATTTTTGGGGGCTCCAGGATTGCTGCAGATGGTTATTGCAGCCATGAAATTAAAAGATGCTTACTCCTTGGAAAAAAAGTTATGAGCAACCTAGATAACATATTCAAAAGCAGAGACATTACTTTGCCGACTAAGGTCCATCTAGTCAAGGCTATGGTTTTTCCTGTGGTCATGTATGGATGTGAGAGTTGGACTGTGAAGAAGGCTGAGCACCGAAAAATTGATGCTTCTGAAGTGTGGTGTTGGAAAAGACTCTTGAGAGTCCCTTGGACTGCAAGGAGCTCCAACCAGTCCATTCTGAAGGAGATCAGCCCTGGGATTTCTTTGGAAGGAATGATGCTAAAGCTGAGACTCCAATACTTTGGCCACCTCATGCGAAGAGTTGACTCATTGGAAAAGTCTCTGATGCTGGGAGGGATTGGGGGCAGGAGGAGAAGAGGACAACCGAGGATGAGATGGCTGGATGGCATCACAGACTCGATGGACGTGAGTCTGAGTGAACTTCGGGAGTTGGTGATGGACAGGGAGGCCCGGCGTGCTGCAATTCATGGGGTTGCAAAGAGTCGGACACGACTGAGCGACTGAACTGAACTGAAGGTGATAGAATTCTGAAATTCTGAGCACCTGAGACTTGCCTGTGTTGGGTTTGGACTTTCTCAATCTGCAGTAGTGACATAAATGACTTGAATTCCAATGACAACCAACCAAGGGAGGCCCAACATCAGTTTCATCTTTGCCTCTGTTTCAAAGATCTATCATTCAGGGTTTTAGAGTATGGACAAACCACATGCTTTTGGCTACTGCAAGAGTTTAAGACATCCTCTAAAAAAAATACTGCATTATTATTTTTGAAGATTGTGATACTATTTATATAACAACAGCCACTGCCTCCATTTGGATTTCTCCTTAACTTTCTTAAAAAAAGAATTTATGTGTGCTATCTCAATCCTCAATCCATTTCATTCTTTACACTGCAGTCAAAATCATCTTTAAAAAAGCAAAACATTAATCTGATCATATCACATCCCTACTTAAAATCCTTTATTCACTTCCTGTTGCCATGAAAACATGTCAAATTTCTTTTCATGGTTTAAAATTTCCTACAGGAGCTGACCCCTGCTTACCTCGTACTTCCATCTCCTGCTGACTTAATTGTACCCTCTCTGGTCTTTTTCTTATTCTTGGGATTCATTTCTGCTTCAAGGTCTTGGACCTTCCTGTTCACCGTGCCTAGAATGCTTTTGGTGAAGGTGTCTGTGTGCCTGGCTCCTTGATGCCTGAAATAAGTGTCAGCTGTTTAATCTTCATGGCCTGGGTGATTTTCATGGATGTTTACTATTTCAGAACCTACCCTTTCACCTTCTTCCTCACTTAGATGTTCTTTGACTGCATATTTTTTTCTATTTTAATTTTGTTCTTCCATCTATTGAACATCTGTTTTAGGTCTTATGTACCATTGAAAATATATTCCAGTAAATTCCCATAGGCAGAATTAGCAAATCTTTGATTGTTTTGCAATTTCCAACTTTAGGGCTGTTCACTTGGAGGATAAGAAAGAAAAAGGTTTGACATCACAGTGGAAAGAATATTGGATTCTGAGTTGGAGAGTTTGTGTCCTAGATTGGCCAACTTGATAACCAGTTACTGCATATTTTTTTCTATTTTAATTTTGTTCTTCCATCTATTGAACATCTGTTTTAGGTCTTATGTACCATTGAAAATATATTCCAGTAAATTCCCATAGGCAGAATTAGCAAATCTTTGATTGTTTTGCAATTTCCAACTTTAGGGCTGTTCACTTGGAGGATAAGAAAGAAAAAGGTTTGACATCACAGTGGAAAGAATATTGGATTCTGAGTTGGAGAGTTTGTGTCCTAGATTGGCCAACTTGATAACCAGTTGTGTGGGTATAGGTAAACCATCCACCTCTCTGAGTTTCCTTCTGGAAAATAACATGCTTTGAACCCATCTTATTCTTTTCCTTCATGGACGTAGTTTTCAAACATGACTCTGATTCCTTGTATGATCATAAAAATGGATTTCTCTGTGGTAATTAAAAAAGGATCAGAGTAAATAAATCCAACAAGATTAGCATGAACATGGCTTTCCATTTAAAATCATTTCTACTTTGGGAAAGATTTAAGACCCTGTGAGGTAGACTCAGTTCAGTTTAGTCACTCAGTCATGTCCGACTCTTTGTTGACCCCATGAATTGCAGCACGCCAGGCCTCCCTGTCCATCACCAACTCGTGGAGTTCACTCAGACTCATGTCCATTGAGTCAGTGATGCCATCCAGCCATCTCATCCTTGGTCATCCCCTTCTCCTGCCCCCAGTCTCTCCCAGCATCAGAGTCTTTTCCAATGAGTCAACTCTTCTCATGAGGTGGCCAAAGTATTGGAGTCTCAGCTTTAGCATCATTCCTTCCAAAGAAATCCCAGGGCTCATCTCCTTCAGGATGGATTGGTTGGATCTCCTTGCAGTCCAAGGGACTCTCAAGAGTCTTCTCCAACACCAGAGTTCAAAAGCATCAATTCTTTGGTGCTCAGCCTTCTTCACAGTCCAACTCTCACATCCATACATGACTACTGGAAAAACCATAGCCTTGACTAGACAGACCTTAGTCGGCAAAGTAATGTCTCTGCTTTTGAATATGTTATCTAGGTTGCTCATAACTTTCCTTCCAAGGAGTAAGTGTCTTTTAATTTCAGGGCTGCAGTCACCATCTGCAGTGATTTTGGAGCTCAAAAAAAATAAAGTCTGACACTGTTTCCACTGTTTCCCCATCTATTTCCCATGACGGGATGGGACCAGATGCCATGATCTTAGTTTTCTGAATGTTGAGCTTTAAGCCAACTTTTTCACTCTCCTCTTTCACTTGCATCAAGAGGCTCTTTAGTTCCTCTTCACTTTCTGCCATAAGGGTGATGTCATCTGCATATCTGAGGTTATTGATATTTCTTCTGGCAATCTTGATTCCAGCTTGTGCTTCTTCCAGCCCAGCGTTTCTCATGATGTGCTCTGCATATAAGATAAATAAACAGGGTGACAGTATACAGCCTTGATGTTAGACTCAGAGCCATATAATGAAGGTCCATATTCTTCTTACAATTATGTGTAGCAAGTCTAGCTGCAATAAATCACAGTAGTAACAACAACAAAAAAATGGGACCTATTTGGGGTGTGTGTGGCATGCAAGGTAGCTGGAGCCAAACTGTGAGATGGTCAAATGAAGGTCACTAAGAGGTATATTCTCTGGTCTTGTATCTTGAGGTTTCTATGGAGAGCTTGCCAATTCTATATTGTGTCTAGTTTTTTTGTTTGTGTTTTTGTGGAAAACAAAGCTAAGAAAATATTGTCATGATTATTAAAAAAAAAAAAGGAGCAGCGTACAGTTTTGGGAACCATAATTAATGCTGGGATTATGCCAGGATCTCTTGCTTGATTTTTTTGTGTGTGTGAAACCCTTTGCACTGACTCAAGAGCAAATTGCAAGGAGATCAGTAATTTCTGCTCCCAGGAATTGACGAATCAGGTCAAACTGAGTTTCTAAAGCAGAGATGAATTTCCAGACAGTCTGAAATGTCTGTCTTTCTCCTTTCTGGGTGGTTATCATTTTTATTATCCAGTTTGTGTGAAGCTGAACAACTAAATACCAAACTACATTGCCTGGCTCTCTTCCTGGTGGTCATGACTTTTGGCAGACTGACTGTCTCCTTCACTTCTTGGTATGTTTTGTGATAGATGTAAGATTTGGCTGGTGATATCACTTACTTCATAAACTAGTAGATTCATTATATCTCTTTGGATGTTCAAAGAATGTCTGTTTCAGTGCCATGCTCTAATTAAAGGCTGGTACCCAGCTGTAGGAGTCTACAGTTCTTCAACAGCTTTTCTCGTGTTGTCACAAGGAGTTAGGTCTCTCTGAAGACAGGCTGAGTTTGCAGCCTTGAAGGAGATTCCGTAATTACCAGTGATCAATGTTTAATGTCTCTCCATCCAGTCCCCTCTTTGGCCCTTTACAAGACAGTACAAAGAAGAAAAAAAATCAGATCACAGCTTGACAGTAAGCTTGATTTAGTTTATAAGAAAACTGATTCTGATCTGGCTTTTGAAGTATACTCAGGCTCAGCAATGCACTGCTTCTGAGTGTTCTCTGCGATGTCAATTGTTATATTGTTACTATATTTTTACACAATGGATCAGGTTCCTCTTGAAGATGTACCACGTTCTCACTTAAAAAAATTACATGGAGAAAAAAATTGTTTGATTTCTCCCTCTCTGCATCTTGGAAGGACAATGTATATAGTTAAGTACAAGAGTTTGTGATTGGTACAAGCATTAGTTAAGCCTTGAAGGTACTGCAGAAATCAAACAGGGGAAAAATAAAGGTCCATCTTGGAGAGATGAATCATTTCCCCCATTCTCAGTAATTAATAGCATATTATAACAAAGGGAATCATTAAAACGTGAAGGTGTGTTTTTTTCAAGTCACATTTATCAAACATGGTAAAGTAATCCCGAGCTCTATTAGTTCATGTGTATTTTTAACATGATATATGGAGTTTCCTTTTCTATTGTTCAAATGTGAAAATGTTTTAAAAAGAAAAAAAAAACATGCTCTTATTGCCATTTTTAAAAAGTATTGAAGGGGATAAAAAGGAAAGTATAATAAAAGCAGTATATTTTTATGTCAAAAGTAACCTTTCTATGATACTCTTTAGATAAAATGGAATATTGGGAAAGAAAGGGAAAGATAAGTAGTTCCTTTATTCATCTTAGTCCAAAACCTATTTTACTCACTGCTGGTTGTTGGCATTGTGTGATGATGTGACATTGTACCAGGAGATCAGATTATCAGAAAATAAGGAGATTCCAATTTAATAGTTACTCACCAAAATTTCCCCCTTATCTCTACATCACAGGAAAATAAGTAGTTGTTAAATTTCAAATCCTGCAGTCTTTCTGATTTATCATCAAATTTGGATGCACTTAGCTGCCTAGCATCAGGGAATCCAATAAGTCCTGTCACATAAGAAGAAAAGAAAAAAAAAACCCATTGGATAATGGGTTACTTCTCCCCCACAGTGATTTATTTCTGTCACAAGACTTAATTTTATCATGAGGCAGATGCTCTGTCTGTATCAATGTATTCGTTTCTACATTTATCTGCTTCATTTGGAAAAAATAAAAAAAAGCACCTGCTGCCCTTGGGGGGACGTATTTGGCTTCTTTATTCTATGCCCCCACGACCCAGTTATGTGCTACCTCATCACATCTTTAATTTCTCCCTTTTTATGGTTTGAAAATTCCTTAGCTCTTTTATCAGGTGAGTCTGATGTGAAGGGGTTCCACGGCAAATGAAACTGCACGGGGTAACTGTTACAGCGACAGAAGGTGTTAACATCTGAGCTCTCTGGTACCAAGTCTCTGAGATTCATGTCAGAGGGAATAAGCAGAGCTTACCGGGGTTATCAGGTGATGCCTGGGATGAAGCAGTGACAGCCTCTGTTATGAATTAATTTTGTTGGCCTGCATGTGGAAGTCATTTGCCTTTTACAAAACGTGCCAGAGAGCCTTCAAGATATATATGGAAGAAGAAATGAAGGGAAAAGAAGAGAGATGGGAAGGAAAATAATGGAAGGAAGGGGGAACGGAAGAAGGGAAGAGAAGAAAAAAGAAAGAAAGCAAGGAAGAAATGAACCTTTTAAAAAACGGTATCATTTTTATTTATCTAAGTCATTCTGCCTTGGTGCAGAACATTTTAATGACATGCTTGTGTCTCATCAGCTTGACCCTCCCTCCAATCTGCCACTTAATACAGGTTCTGCTCCTCTGAATAATCGTCTTGGTTCTTGGGGGTAGCTGAGGTCTACAGGTTGGAATCCTCTGCCAACTGTCATCCTTCCAGAGGAGCGGCGGCATCTGCCTCCCCACACTGCTGGTGTTTGGTTTTTGCAGCTTCTTTCCGTGGCAGACTGCCTTCTCCCTTCCAGTGCAGGGAGTCCTGGGGAGAGATTGTCAGATAGTGAAACTGTTCAATAAGCTCTGGATAGCTCCCCTTCCCATTCTGACATTCAGCCCATAGGACTCTCCTGCTGTCAGCTGCCAATGACAAGTGACTACACAAAATAGGACTTCTAGAAAGCTTCCCCAAATCCATTCTTTACCTTCTCATGGCTTCTTTCCATTCCTGTTTTCTCATCGGATTTCCCTTAAAAACAAATCAGCCCAGACCATTCACTTTTTTTTTTTTTGCATCAAAGAGGACACAGAGGTTAAGGTAGGTGGTGATGCTGAGTTTCCCAGATTTGCATTTTAGTGGAATCACTGCAAGAAAGCTAATAGACAGGAAAGGAGACCAAGTTAATGACAACTCTCTAAACAGCTGTTGTACGATTCAGCTTCACTACTTCAGTTAATTAATCAGCACCTTGCTGGCAACTCTGGGGGAGAGACTCGTTAGATACTGGTAGCAAACAGACAATGCTTTCATATCAAATATGTTCAACAACATCTAATTCAGCGATAACTTCCACAGAAGAGGGTAGGGACTAGCACGGCTTAGAAAGGCACTCAGGAAGAGGCCCTTGGTATTCTTGTAGACACACACTTGCTGGAAGTGCTACATATGCTGTTTTCTTTGTTGTCTGTAACCAGCCCGAATAAAACATGGGCAGAAGAATCTCCAGGGTTCTCTGTTCTCATGGATGCCTCTTTTTATTGTAATAAATAAATATGTATTCGTAGGTTGGTTGATAGCAATGTTCATAATACATAATAAATCAAGCATCTTAGTTTCTGATTTTAGTCACAGTTATTTGGTTTAGGATTTTGATCATTGAAATAGTCCTTAAACTTGACAACAACCGAGGGAGATCAAAACATTCAAATATAGGCCACTCACCAAGCTACTGCAGCATTTAGTATGAGAGCTATTGACTCAAGTTTCTCCCTGACTTTTTATATTCTAAGGGGAAGCAACCTCTTGTTCTCACTAGGAAGTCAATAAAACCATACATATTTTTGAATGATAATGCACAGAAGCCTTAAACAGACAAAATTATATCTATATCTGGCCAATGTACTCTGCATTTTCTTATTCTTCCAAAACTGCTCTCAGTAAAATCGGTAGTGAGCTTAGTGTAAAAGTTGTGTTATTCCAAGCTTCCTGTTATCACATGGCCTTTCCATTGATTAATTAAGAGGATAACAGTTTGCATAGTTCTTACTTTACTTTCTCTTTGTCACTTCATGTTTTTACCATGTCATTATCAGAAGCAATGTAGAAATATCATGGCTAAAATATACCTTCAAATGATGCATATTTGTCCATTTAAATTTAAATTTTTTATTATTGACATATTGAAAAAGATTATTGATTGAAATTAATAATTATATAATTACTATATAAACCTTAAAAATACACATGTATGCATGTGTTTATTATATCATTTTCCATTTTTAGGGATACAATTGTGAAGTAGAAATTGTCTTATGTGTGTAAATATTGCCATGCTTTCAAAATTCCCTTTGAACTTCCTTCTCTGATATTCTCACAAGTAAAATTCAGTCTTGAGTTTCCTGCCTACATGTCAGGAGTCAGGTGGAAAACCTCATAGCAAGGACTTGGTTGTATTAACCGATTCATTGGGACGATTTATCCAGGAGCCTGTATGTGCTGATGGAAACAATTATAACTTCAGTTCTATAATTAATCCCACATTATAGCAGAAGAATATCATTGAATCTATAATACTCCAGGGAACTATAAAGAGAAATGTCCCTTTTAAATTAGCTGTATGGCACTGAAGCTTTATGTATTTACTTGCAAGTTTAATATTAACTCAAAGTGTGATTCTCAAACTGTCTCTGTTGTCGACGACAACATTGCTTATAGAAAAGGCTTTCTTGGCAGTTATTAATGGTGAGTCTCTTTAAAAAGAAAAACAGTTCCCACCTGCCACAGTTGCTTTTGCTACAGAGAGAGTAGGATGCTTTCTTAATCCTAGGTAGTCTGGCATACAAACCTTAGATAAAAAAGGACTTTGCTTAATCCACCTTCTCAAAGTGTGATTTACTTTTAGATTTGATCTATAGATAGATTTTCTGACTTTCTTATTTTTTCCATATCAGGGGTTCTCTAGTTGTGAATCATTTAGAATAGAGGCTAGGTGAAATTTACTAGGAAAAGAGGTGGTGGCAGAACAGTGGCTTGGAGATCACTTAACTTTGGTGGGTCTCTGGGCATTTGAAAAATATACACCATTTCATGGCCTCTTTATAAGCTCCTTTGTGTACTCAGAGCTCCACTGAAAATGGCAGATATGGCACGTGTCCCACCAAGATCTGCCTGACACCTATAGCAGACATCAATAATGGATCATAGATAGCATCTTTCCTATTAAGCCCATAGATAGTCTTAGAGTCTTCATGAACATGGAGCTCCAGGAAGCCAACTACCACTCATTGATCAAAGCTGGCACACGAGATGAAGTGTATTCATTGTCCTTGGTCTAGACCAGGGGTTGGCAAGCTATAACTCATGCACCAAATGTGGCTGATCAGCTGTCTTGGAAAATGAAGCTTTATTGGGATACATCTGTGTTCATTCATTTACATGTTGTCTATGGCAGTTTTCATGCTACAGTGGAAGAGTGGTGATAGAGATGGTATGGCTCTCAAAATCTAAAAGTATTTACTCTTTGGCTTTTTGCAGAAATTTTTGTGGATTCCTGGCCCAGATCTTTAAAGGTTTCCAATGTCTAAGCTCTGCTTGTTTTGCAGAAACAGAATATGTTAAGAAGCTTTCCCAGGGGAAACATGGTAGAAGGGAGGGATGGAGAGAGGGAGAAAAGATAGGAAGGATGAAGCAGAGGGGGAAGCCTACTGTCCACCCAGCTTTGTGACCTGGTCTCTAGGTACTGGGCAGGTCTAAGAGGCACTGAGAATGAGAGGCAGTGAGCTTGCTTCATGAGAAGGCTGTTCTGCAGTTCTGAGAGGGAAAGCTTTGTCTACAGGTACAGGTAAGACCAATAAATAAAAGGAGTTTTCTCCTCTAGGGCAACTGCCTATAAAGGAAAGGTCTTAATTTTTCCTATCATCATGCATGAGTTGGAGTCATGACCACTGCTCACTTCTTGGTAACTTCGGATGTTTGCATAATAAATAGGGATATCCTTACCTCTTCAGGTTGTTAAGTGATAGAACACATGAAAAGCACTGGTAAGAGGTACAAGTATTATCATTGTTCCTCCCCATTACCTACATTTCATCCAAGGTAGAAAATGCTATTACAGCTGTGAAAGTGCTAACAAATACGATGCCTGAGCTACTGTGCGTAGTTACCTTGCGTGTGTCATGCAGACATTAGTCTTGCTGAAGATTAAGAAGCACGTGCTTTTTCCTTAGCATCTCTGAGAGTTTCCAGATTTACATTCTTTCTTGCCTTTGAGGATCTTCTGTATTTGGCCCAAAGTCAGGCTTCCTTTAGAAGGCTGACTAGAATTGACCTCGCTGTTGAAAGCATTCTCTATTGCTGCAAGGGGCTGTTCATTGTTTCATTCAGCTAATCAATGAGCATCTAAAAGTGAAAATGACTCATTTCCTCCCCTCAGGCTGCCATAAGAAAAAGCAAGTCAGTGATAATTAGGATGAGGAGGGAAGAGGTAGGGCCCAGGTTGCTCCAGGAGGGTTGGGTCCCTTCTCTGGAAAGTCACCTCCCCACAGAAGGGACTCTTTAGGCAAATCTTGAGAGATGAGTAGAATGTTTAGAATGCAGAGGAAGGATGGAGTGAGGATTCCAGACCAGTGTAGGGTAAGGAGATGAAAAAAGTCAAAGTGAAATGAGAGGAACTGCATGCAGTTGGGTACTACTGGGTAGTCGGGGAGGCAGCAAAGCTAGGGGAGTTTGAATTCTACCTGCCATCCCACTGAGGACCACTGAGGGATGTTAATGGCATCATCAAATGGCAACCAGGTCTTTAAATGAAGATGGTATTTCAGAGGTCAGATAGGCACTAAAACTGCAATATGACAATTACAAGAATAAGCCCATGGCAAGTGGATAGACCTAAGCAAAGGATGTGTGTATTTTCTCTTTTTCATTGAGTCAGTCTGTATGACTTTCCCACATTATTTTTTACTGTGTAAGCCCACGATGTGTATAGGACCAATGAGAACCTGCCAGCCCTTGTTTGGGTACCCTACTATTCTGCAGACCTGAAGAGTTTTGATATAAACAACACCATTGAGGGTTTAAAACTGGAACCTGTCACTGAAAGAGATTGATTATGTAACAATGATTTAGACTCACACTAAATTATATTAAACTGCTAATTTAGGTAAGGCACAATCAATTTCAAACACGCTGTTGTAAATGTGAGGTGCTTTTTTGGCCAGCAATCCTTCATGAAGGGAACTGGCAAACATTTTCAGCCTGAGCTTGTTGGTCTTGTCCCTGCTCTGTGGATCGTTGCTTTAAGGGTCATCTGCTTTGTGCGTGGCAGCGACCAAATCCATTTCTTGCTAGTGTCTGGTCACTGACGTTTCTGACAGCACTCATTTGTGGTTTCCCTTCTTGCAAAACCTGACCACCAACTTCTTTTCTTATCCTATCATCTTCTTGCTTATAGTCTCTGCATTTTAAAATGCGTTTCTTCCTTTTGCCTCCTTCCTTCTGGATTACGGCTGCCTCTTTGGTCTTGAGGGAATGGGGGAGCATATGGGAAAGCATGCCAACTGTGAAATCTGACAAACTTATGGTGGAAACCTGGAGGTGTCACTTGGTACCTTTGTGGCCTCAGGAAGAGTTTTATTCACATCTTCCATTCCTTCATCAGTAAAAATGAAATGACTGGTTCCTTCCTCAGAGATCGCTGTCAGGTTTAGATTAGACCTGAGGAATGTACCTGGCATTGTGCTTCCTGCACTATACACACCTAGAAAACCATGGCTCTAGGGCTTTATCAGTAGTCGTGTGTTTCTTGCTTCCCTTCTCTGCCCAGTCTGGGTGAGTGTTTATTTCATTAGGAAACTCTGCTTCATTAGCTGGAAGACCGACTTCCCTACAGATCACTTCTCTCCTCAACCCCCTGAAAGACTTTCACCCCAGGAACAAAACAGCTTTTTTCTATAGTACTTTCTGACTCGTATACTTTAAAGTCTTTCTGCTGAATCTTCCAGGCAGGATCAAAAGAACTCTGGACTCCTGGAGCTTCAGAACATTTTAAATCTGCTTGGGAGCCTTTAACTGGTGACTGCCTACACACAGGGATTACATAGACAGGGGCGGGATGGGTTTAAGCCGAGACAGAGTGAAATGGCTAGTATGAACAGTATTTGTCTGGAAATGAGATGACTAGGGTTCTAATCTTCAGCTCATTACTAGCTCACAGCCTGGGTATCTGAGCAGAGTGAGACATTTTACCTCCAATCCACAGTACCTGGAAACTTCTACTCTCAGGAGAAATTGTCAAACACAGATGACAATCTTTTGAATTTTAAAGTCCTTTTAGGAAGGAAAAAGTGTCCAGTGGCTTGTTTTAAACCCTTAGGATGCCACTGAGAAAATTACTCTTAAATTATTTAAGATGCTGAATTTTAGGTATTCAGGTACTAAATGGCATCCTAATCATCCAAGAAAGTTTTATGTCTTTGTTGTGCTGTTAAAAAATGACCGTTTCTTTCTTTCTCTCCTCTAAATGTTTGCTGACTTTTCAGTAACAAGAGACCACATAGCCAGGTACTTTTAACTTAGAAGCCACTAGGTCTTCCCAGGTGGTTCAGTGTTAAAGAATCTGCTTGCCAATGCAGGAGACACAGGTTCAATCCCTGGTTTGGGAAGATTCCCTGGAGGAGGAAATGGCAACCCAATCCAGTATTCTTGCTTGGGAAATCCCATGGACAGAGGAGCCTGGTGGGCTACAGTCCATGGGGGTGCACAAGAGTTGGACATGACTTAGGTACTAAACAGCAGCTCAGATCTGAGAGTTTGGTCCAAACCCTGTGTCTGGCCCTAAAAAGCTGTGTGTCCTCCAGAAATTTATTCTGTCTTTTCAAGCCTCAGTTTCAACATCTGTAAAATGAATCTGATGACAGTTTCCCTCATAGAGGTAGGGATATATATGCTAGGAACAAATATATAAGGAGTTAAAACAGGTAGAGCATGGTTAGTTTCAAACATCTAACTGCAAATGTGAATTTACATTTTGACCCTCACTCCTTCTTGGAAGAAGTTGGCAAGCATTTTTTGACTGAGGATTATTAGATGTCAGGGTTTCATTCCTGCTGTACTGGTCCAGTGAGCTTTCTCTGCTGTTCCCATTTGTCATCTTCTCCATACATTGCAGGGGTTCAGTCTGATGGTTTTGCAGTGACTCAGTATCTGACATGATTCAGTGTTGATGGAAGAAAAATCTGTATAAAGCACTTGGAAGGTTAGCTGGTGGATAGAATATACTCAATAGTTGTTAAATACTACAGTTATTTTTACCAGCTTATATAGAGTTTCTCTCTAGTTGTGTTTTCTTGCTGTGTACACGCAATTTGCGTTTTTTGGTTTTGTTTTGCTTTGTTTATTTGTTTGTTTCAATGGTCATTATTTTTTAAGGGAGGACAGAGTAGGATCCATTCCCTTCAGATTCTAGGATTAGGAGATTAGGCTAATTTATCACCTAAAGGGGACACAATTAAACTTAAACAATCATTTAGGTACCAAGAGACTCTGATTAAAAGCACCTAAGGCTCTTTGAATTTTTCAGAAGGAAAGTGCCATGTGAATTAAATATTGTTTAACTGAAGGTAGAGGGTGTGCTTTCATTGGCTTTTCAAATGTTGAAAGACTAGGGCTGGAAGAGCCTCCAGACTTCATTTTGATGCACACACAGAGGAGGGCAGGAGCAGTGGAGGGAAGGAGAAGAGCTTAAAATGGAAGTAGTGAAGCTGCGAAGAGAATTGAAGAGATTTTGATACAAGTGGGTATAAATTTAATGGGCTATATCAAGCCTTTCAATCATTCTTTTAAAATGGGAACATGTAGCTTGTCAAAAGGTACGATTAGTAGTCACAAAGCCAGGCATCCTTCATTTAGGGGCAGTTAAGGAGATGGGCCTTAGCATCAAACAGGCTTGAGTTCAAATTCCAACTGTGCTGTTTTCTAGTGTAACTTGGCAAGCAAGTTGTATAACATTTTGGCCTCAGTTTCCTGGTTATTTTAAGAGAAGCCATGTAATACTCACTTTATAGGGTTTTATATGGATTAAATGAAATAATGTATGCAAAGCAATGCGTGGCACACAATAAGAATGAAACATGATAGTAATATTAACTGATGGAAATGGTAATATAGTGGTAATCCAATCATGTGTATTCCTGCCCTTCATAGTAGCACAGTGGTATCAATGGAACTACTAAGCGAATTCTACCTTCCATGCAACAGATACAAGGAAATATGTTTGGAATTTTCTTTCCCAAGAACTTGAAAGAAGGGATAAAAGTTCATTAAGCAACTGTTGATGCAAGTATCACTTATTATGTTACAGTGCATGTTATAAAAAGAATACCATGGTAAAGTCTTTCAAAAATGCAGGGTCTGGAAAATTTTTATTCTGTTGAACTGAGGTCTTGTCTAGTATGAGAGAGAAAAATTGCTCAATTTGAGGAGAGTTGCTGCTAAGTCACTTCAGTCGTGTCCGACTCTTGTGCGACCCCATAGACGGCAGCCCACCAGGTTCCTCTGTTCCTGGGATTCTCCAGGCAAGAACACTGGAGTGGGTTGCCATTTCCTTCTCCAGTGCACGAAAGTGAAAAGTAAAAGTGAAGTCGCTCAGTTTTGTGCGACTCTTCACGACCCCATGGACTGCAGCCTACCAGGGTCCTCTGCCCATGGGATTTTCCAGGTGAGAGTACTGGATTAGGGTGCCATTGCCTTCTCTATGAAGAGAGTTAGCACCAACAATTTTGTGCTTTGCTCTTGTAGCATTCCTTGACTGAGATTTCTTGATTTTTTTTTCTTTTATTCCATTCCCTTTTCTTTATATCTTGGCTTCTGACCTTTGTCACATATTATTTTTTAATTTTATTTATTAAAAATTTATTTTATTGGATTATAGTTGATTGACAATGTTGTGTTAATTTTTGCTGTACTGCAAAGTGATTCAATTATACTATTTTTCTAGTCCATTGCTAAAACACCTGGGGCATAGAGGAGAGAAAGAGGCAGTGGGTTTCAGAAACCTGTACTGACATTTCTGCTCTGTCTTTTGTTTGTGGGATGTTTTGAGGAACCAGTTTAACCTCTTCCAGTCTGTTTCTCATTGGCCAAAGGAGGCTTTTAAAAATGCCCTTGCAGCATTTCAGGTGATGTAGGTAAGGTTTCCAGAGCAGGATTTGACCCTTGTAGGCTCTGGTATGTCACTACCCCACTATCATTTTCTCCTTTCACACGCCCTTTGAAGGTCTTTCTGGAGGTAAGGACCTGCTCCATAGATGGGATCAGAGTCGAGGAGGCCCCAAGCCTGAGGGTAGAGCAGCTTTGCCTGCCTTTGAGTACTTTCTCAGGGTCAGAGGCTTCTCTCCTCTGGTTAATTTTTGTTAGTTCGAAGTTAATCAGTTGTTTTGTTCATTCAACAAATATTTATCAAGCAGTATTGTATCCAACTCTGGGGTTTCCAGGGTGGAGAAGACATAGTTTCTAATTTCAAAAAACTTTTATTATCTTGTATTCCTCAAAACAGCCATCTGCATCTGTCAATTGGCCTTGACCCTGGAGAAATGGCTTCGATTTCCAGTGGCTGGAGTCACCCAACTGTTTGTGGCTGACCTTGGGGGACTGGGCTTGGGAAGGGATGTCCTTCCGGGTCAACAGCATGATTCTGGAGAGCTCTTCTATTTCTCAGTCTAAATGGAATGGATTGAAAACTAAATTTAAACAAGTCTCTGGCTTATGAGGATGCTTTGATTGCAGCTGCCAAACTCTCACCGGGTGAGATGTTTAGCTACTTTTATTTTATTTTAGCATTTCTGGGAGCAGTTTTTGCAACAGATGTCAATTTCTGTATCAAATGGTGATGCTTCTTTCTCTCTCCTCCAGCCTTGGTTTTTACTTTGTCAGGTGGCCATGCTTTATTCCCCTCAGTTACAGGAATTGATTACAATTGTGCCAAAGTCTTCTATGTTCCTTATGGCTCTGTAGTAAAGAATCTTCGGCCTGTGCAGCAGATGGGGTTCAATCCCTGGGTCAGGAAGATCCCCTGGAGGAAGGAAATGCTACCCACTCCAGTATTCTGGCCTGGAGAACTCCATGGACACAGGAACCTGGCAGGTGACCATCCATGGGGCTGCGAGGAGTCAGACATGACTGAGTGACTAAGAACACACACACACCAAACTATACGCAATACCTGGTAATAACCTCTAGGGAAAAGAAATCTGAAGCTGTACACCAGAAACTAACACAATACTGTACGTCAGTTATCAGTTACAGTCCAGTAAACGAGAAACATAATAAAGTAGAATATAAGGATAGTGTCCACTTTTTTCTTATCTGTCCCTCTTTCTGTCACTCTAATTTCCTTGCAGGATTTTTATACTTGTCAAATGGGACAATATGTAAGAACACTTTAGGGCACAAGTTAATCGTGTAAATCCCCCAGTGCGGTCTCATGCCATGCCTCCGTTTTCCCTTTCCCGCTTGTACTTAGTTATAAAGACAAAGCCTACATCTGAAAAAAAAAATCTGTCAAGGAAGTGATGCACTGTTGAACTGCTACAGAAACCATTAATTATTGACATGACCTCTTGTTAACCGAGGATTGAAATGTGCATTATTAAAAGAAAACTCCACCCCAAAGCCTAAAGCCATTAATCTGAAAGTTTAGAATTATTAGATCTTATAATGATGGGACCATTAGAGACACTTTGACAAATACACACTTGCTGGCAACCTTTCCCACCTTGATTTTCTGTGTAACTGTGTCTGTATCGGGAATGTTTTTAAATGTAGGATTTGTTCCCTAGAGATCAAGGAGTTAGTATATCCATTTTATATACATACATATACATAAATACATAAACTTATGCTGTAAATTATTTTATGGTTAGAACTCTTTATGTGTGTTATATATAATATCTATTATACATATACACAAAGAATATGTATGTATATACATATTTATGTGGACATACTGTATATAATTTTCTTTGTGAAAAGCAGTAAACCCATATAACTATCGGGATGGTTTCTACTAATACAAAGCATAAGTGTATTCTAAAAATGCAAGAGAGCAAGAAAAGTTATTGATCTTCAGTACCCTAAATTTTTAACAAAGTTTATCTTTCAAAGGTTTGTTTATTTGAGGACAGTTTTTGCATTGGAGTATTCCCAACAGTATTGAACACTAGAGCTATTCATTCTCATTCTTTTAACAAGTATTTATAGATAACCTGCAAGACATTAGTGTTGAACTGGAGTCATGAATACCATGATAAACAAAATAAGGTTCTACTCTCTTGGGGCCTATCGCTGGGGAGAAGGGAAATCAGTTAAAGAACATGTGGTTATCACTTAGAAGTGTGATGCTCTAGAACCATATAGAAGAGGCACCTCTCATGGGCATAGTGGTGCCTAGGTGGGGGTTGGGAAATGCTTCCAGGAGGTGATGACACACTGATGCCTATAAGAGGAGAGCTAGGTGGACAGTGCGAGAGGAGTATGGGGAAGTCTGGGCAGAGTGATCACACGCATATGGGAGGGCTCCGGGGGTTGGGGGGCAGGGGTGCCTTGATCGGCTTAGGGACCAGAAGTAGACCTTGAAGACTGCAAGGTATTTGGGAGTGCAGAATGGTGAGGAATGAGAGTTGATATGACTGTTACTATGCAGGCAGAGGTTAGAGTCTATAGTGAAAGGAATCCTGCTGAAATGAAATCACTTCCCTTGGTCCTTTAGGTGTAGAGTTGTCATTTAGTCATTAAGTTGTGTCCTTTTGTGACCCCATGGACTATAGTCCACCAGGCTCCTCTGTCCCTAGGATTCTTCAAGCAAGAATACTGGAATGGGTTGCCATTTCTTTCTCCAGTGGATCTTCCTGACCCAGGGATCAAACCCCCATCTCCTGCATTGGTGGATGGAATTTTTTTTTTAACCTAGAGCCACCAGAGAAGCCCCCTTAGGTGAGGAGGGAATCAGGTAAATGTTTTCTGTCACTTAAATGTTGGTCTTCTTGAAAAGGAAGGAAGTGGACAAGCTCTTTCTTAACATCACTTTGCACAAAGGATTTTGTGATTCTGTGCCTTGGGTTTGGTATTTCTGCCCATGGGCTACTGTAAGGAAGATTCCATTTTGCACCCATCAAATATCTATAATGTGTACCATTAGAAATGTGACGGGACTTGAGAGCTGAAAGTGGACTTGTACCTTGGGTTTGCTTTACAACCAGCTCTATGTTCTTGGTAGTAAAATTACTAATGACATATTCTTTAACAAGTTATAATGGAGAATTGAAATATCAATAACCTCAGATATGCAGATGACACCACCCTTATGGCAGAAGGTGAAGAGGAGCTAAAGAGCCTCTTGATGAAAGTGAAAGAGAAGTGTGAAAAAGTTGGCTTAGAGCGCAACATTCAGAAAACTAAGATCATGGCATCCAGTCCCATCACTTCATGGGAAATAGGTGGGGAAACAGTGGAAACAGTGACTGAATTTATTTTTCTGGGCTCCAAAATCACTGCAGATGGTGATTGCAGCCATGAAATTTAAAGATGCTTACTCCTTGGAAGGAAAGTTATGACAAGCCTAGATAGCTATTGAAAGCAGAGACATTACTTTGTCAACAAAGGTCTGTCTAGTGAAGGCTACGTTTTTCCAGTAGTCATGTATGGATGTGAGAGTTGGACTGTGAAGAAAGCTGAGTGCTGAAGAATTGATGCTTTTGAACTGTGATGCTGGAGAAGACTCTTGAGAGTCCTTTGGACTGCAAGGAGATCCAACCAATCCATCCTAAAGGAGATCAGTCTTGGGTGTTCACTGGAAGGACTGATGCTGAAGCTGAAACTCCAATACTTTGGCCACCTAATGGGAAGAGCTGACTCATTTGAAAAGACCCTGATGCTGGGAGATTGAGGACAGGAGGAGAGGGGGACAATAGAGGATGAGATGGTTGGATGGCATCACCAACTCAATGGACATGGGTTTGGGTGGATTCCAGGAGTTGGACAAGTGATGGACAGGGAGGCCTGGCGTGCTGCAGTCCATGGGGTCGGAAAGAGTAGACACTACTGAGCGACTGAACTGAACTGAATAGAGAATTGCCAAGTTATTTAGGTTTGAAGATAAGAAAGAGAAATAATATTCTTGATGGTATTTGGTATACAGCTAAATATTTTGTGTGTTTCTAATTCCCTCTTTGAACATGTTATTAATATAGCATAGAGGCTCAATGATGTCTTATTGTTTATGATTATACCCTAGGATAGATAAAACTAGCATGGCTGAATTTGTTTTGTTGGATGTTACATGATCCAGGGAACACTTGACTTTTCTCAACTTCAAGTTCATCATCTGTAAAATGTAGCTGATACTACCATTATTGTGAGATTGAAACAATGAAAAGAGATCATGATTATCAAATGCCTAATGCAGTGTGTTTTTCTGTATGCTTTCCTGCAAGTTGCCCTGCCTCCTGTAGGGAAATTCAATTGCTCTGAATGTACTGAGAAGCCAGGCAGAGCTGTGTCCCGCTTGTAAATATTGCCCTGTTACTCTTGCAAGTAGAGCCTTATTTCTTTTAACTCAATGTTACCTGGAGTCATATAGAAATCATTTTAATTTGAGAACTTGAGTCAAAATGTCAGTGCATTTAAGTTTAATTGATGAAAATGCCATGAACCAAAGTAAGGGAAAATCTTCTTATTTTTCTCTAGCTAATCTCGATTAAGTGTATGTAAATATTTTAGACTTTTTAACTCTGCCTTAAGGCATTTCAATTAATACTGAGATGCATTCCAGTGAACACTTTACTTTTCCAAATGTTTACTAGAAATTCTCTAATTTTCAGATTGATACCAAGGAGGCCTTTAATAGATAGCTTACTTTTAATAACTCTTCAGAGATTTTAAACTAGAGAGTTGTTTTAGAACTGGAATAGGCCTTCGACAGTGTCTTTTAATTTTACAGACAAGAAACTGAGGTCTGGAGAGATGAAAGGTTACTTCCCAAGGTCACAAGGCTAGATGGATCATTTGCTGTTTGCTTGAGGTGTAGTCTCAGAATTGAGGCTGGAAGGCAGGTCTCTGATTACTTGACCACTGCCTACAAGCTCATTTACTATTTTCTACCCTCATTTCCTCATTTGAAAAGTTGGTTGCTGGGTGATATATAACATGCTTTTGGCAAGATTGGCCTTCATGAGAAACAGTCCCAAAAAGACCATTCTATTTTTATGGTTGTTTATTAATTTGACAATAAAGTAGAAACATTTAAATTTCCTCTATTCTTTCTATAATCCCTTGGACATTATGATTTGTGTGTGATTTTATATTTAGTTTGTTAAAATTCTTTCTCAAATTTGAAAACACCTCCTACGTAGACGATTGGTCAAAATCACCGTAATTACTAGGTATGTGTTCACTTCTTCTTCCTACCTGTTTAGCCAAAATATTTGCTGTCAAAAACACTAAGCATCAGTGTCTGCAGTTCAGGAGTGATCAACAGGAAAAATTGTGGGGAGGTATCTAATTTTCTTAGTTTTTCCAGCTTTGTGCCTAGCAACCACCACCTCTGACCATTGCATGGTGTTGGTCAGCAAGAACCATCACCACTTGCCTCTTCTACTGACTTCCCATCAGATGTTAGGCGGGGAGCCCACTCAGCCCTCATCATCAAAAAATAAGATGCCCTATTGAGAGTGGCTTCTACGGTCTGACATTCATTTTGCTCACTCAGTCATTTGGGTAGTATATGGAGAGTGTGTCCTCATCTAGTCTGAATCATTTCCCATTTCTTTGGTGGTCTTCAGAACTGGAGAGCAGCTGGTTACCCACATTTCATTTAACAAACATCGATGAACTTGAAGGCAAGCCATTAGTAACTCAAGTCTTAGCTTCTGTCCTCAAAACTTTCACCATAGCCCTGCCATCTTTCCGTCTTCATTCCCAGAGCTTTAATTATTTTCATTTCTGACCTCTGGCCACTCTGTAATGTTTGTCAGTGTTATATGACATTACATGTAGAGGGTTCTGGAGAAGGTGATGGCACCCCACTCCAGTACTCTTGCCTGGAAAGTCCCATGGATGGAGGAGCCTGGTGGGTTGCATCCACGGGGTCGCTAAGAGTCTGACACGACTGAGCGACTTCACTTTCACTTTTCACTTTCATGCACTGGAGAAGGAAATGGCAACCCACTCCAGTGTTCTTGCCTGGAGAATCCCAGGGACCGTCTATGGGGTCGCACAGAGTTGGACACGGCTGAAGCAACTTGGCAGCAGCAGCAGCATCGGGGGTTCTTCTGATAGCGGTAATTCATACCTTCCCAAGAGCATTAGGCAGGTTCCCACTGCCTGGGCTCCCTCACCACTCCTGCCTGACAGTGGGCTGTGTGGTCAGGGTGGGGGTGGGGACTTGGTTTCAAATTCTTTTTCTGCCACCAAATATCTGGCTTTGGGAAAATCATTCTAACTCTCTTTCAGTCCCTTCATCTGTAAAATGGGAATGAAAATTCCTGACCTTGTCTACTTGGAGAAGTATTGGGATCATCTGATATGATTACAGGTAGAAAAGGCTTTTTGAAAAATGAAGATGCCCCAGAAAACGATATGTGATTATTCACCTGGCTTTATCTTGTCAGCAACCTTCTGATAAGACATTTCTTAATTTCTAAATTTATCTTTTCTAAGGCTTTGTTTTAAAGCATCCATTTCTATAGCATGGCTTATGTATTGGTTTAATCAATATTTAATCAGATCTACACAATTGTGTCAAAGTACAAAGGATAAAGACGCGTGGTAAATAAAATAGACATGATCTCAGCTCTCACAAGAGGGCAGAATAGACATTTAAGTAGATGTTAGAATTGGTGTCGGTGGGGCCGGCAGGACAAGAGGGAGAAGGATGTTAATTGAATAATTGCAAATGAGCATGTAGTTTAAGCTGTGATAAGTACCTTGAAGGAGAGGTAAGAAGAGTTATAAGAGCAAACAAGTACCTCATGGTGTGAAGGGTTCTCTGCGAAAGTGACCTTCAAGATGAGACCTGAAGTAAAATGAGTACAGGGTAGGAGCTGGGGAGAGAATTTCCTGTCCTGGGAGTGTGGGGAAAATTTCAATATTAACTCTGTCAAACTTTGTATCTAGCCTTGAGCATTTCTGTTTTGTCATTTTAGAGAAGAGCATGCATGTATCATTTGTATAAATATGTGCACATATACATGTGTGTCCTTGCCTACGTGTATGTATACTGTGTATACATACAATTTGTAAATGACTGAATATTCATGGGTGCTAACGCATTTTCACTAATAGAAACATACAATTGAAAAAAGTGAAAGAATCTCAGCTAGATAGAAAAGGAGGAGGAATATGGGCAATTTAAGAAACTTAAAAAAGGGGAGCATGGTTCGAGGGCAGACAGTGAGAGGGGCTGGCTGCTGGTGTGTAAGCAGCCACAGAGGGAGTAGGAGAGGCCAGTTAAGAATCTTCCTTATTATAAGAACATTGCACGCATGCGTGCTAGGTCGCCTTGGTCATGTCCAACTCTATGTGACTCTGTGGACCGTAGCCCACCAGGCTCCTCTGTCCATGGGATCCTCCAGGCAGGAATGCTGGAGTGGATTGCCTTGCCCTCCTCCAGGGGACCTTCCCGACCCAGGGATCAAACCAGCATCTCTTACATCTCCTGCATTGGCAGGTGTTTTTCTTTCTTTTTTTTTTTACCACCAGCAGGACCTGAGAAGCCCGTTTTAAAGGCACCTAAGTTTAATATATGAGCACCCTGAAGTGTGACACTTGTTTTTGTCACATGATGGCTTGTATACATTTAGTAGTGTTCTTGTGGGACCAGTGGTGACTATACATCATGGAAAATAAAATAGGGCTAAAGGTTCTTGGCACTGTGCTAGGTGCTTCTCAAAATTTCTTTTCTTTTTGCAATGATGTGATGAAATATGTATCATGACTTATTTGCAATGGAAGAAACAGAACTTATGTGAGTCAGAGAAAGTAAGATTTGTTTCACTTTATAGGTCATGGGCTAGCAAACGTTTTCTTAAAAAGACCAGAAAATAAATATTTTACGCTTTGCAGACCACAGAGTTTGTCTCAGTTTCCCAACTCTATGCTGGCAGTTTGAAAAACCATAGACAAACATATATAATCAGGCACAGATGTGCCCCAATAAAACTTCATTTATGAATCTGGCCCTCAGTTTGCCAACTCTGGTTAGAAATAATAATGAAACAAACATTTTCCTCCAATTATTATATTTTGTCCTATGCTTCTCAATATTGTACAATTATAATCTTTGATAATTGAAATAATAATAATAAACTAAAAAAAAGAAATGTAAGGAGAATAATACTCCCTGATAGAGGAAATTAAAAATATCATAAAAACACTTTACAAAATCTTAATAAATAGTGACAATACAATAATAATGACTGTAATTTATCAACTGACAATTCTATGAAATCAAGTACTTTACATACATTATTCCACTGAATCTTCATTGGTCTTCTATATAGTGTTTTTATGCTCACTTTATAGATATGGCAACCAAAGCTCATCCTGAATAAGTAACTTATTTCAGAATAAGTATCTTATTTCAGAATAAGTATATGGTCAGTGATGGCACCAGGATTTTGGCCTAGGTCCTTTAGCCTTTTTAGCAAACACTTCTGTTTGACCTTCGCCATCCATTTTTTCTTCTTTCCTTTACTGTAGCAGCTCCAAGTTCTAGCTGAGTTCTTGGCTACCTCGCCGCAGACCACATTTGCTTGTCTTTTTTGTAATGGGGCATGGTCATGGTTGAAGGGATATAAGTGAGCATGATGTTTTCAACGTCCAGGCCTGCTCATAAGGAGAAGGAGCATGCCTAGGACATTATCTTGTTCCTTTTCTCACTGACTGGAATGGTGTCATGATGGCAAAAGCTGGGATAGCTCTCTAGATCAAGAGTTGAAAGCAAAATGTTGAGGATGACCAAGTACCTACCATTCAGGCTGAATAGCTGAAATGGACCTAGAATTTCATGAGGACCACATGTTATTTGTATTGTTGTGTGAAATTTTTTTCTTTTTAAACCACTGTTATATTGAGTATCTTTGTCTTGGCAGCACGTCTGTATCCTGACAAATATAATAACCCATACTGGGGACAGAGGGTATATTTAAGATGTTTCTCAGAAATCTCTTGCTTGTGGGTGATGGTGGATACGCTTTCAATGTCCGAAGAGAAATGAGATGGAAACGTATTACTTTCTTGATGTGTGTGTGCATGCTAAGTCGCTTCAGTCGTGTCCAATTCTTTGCGACCCTGTGGACCGTAGCCCACCAGGCTCCTCTGTCCATGGGAGTCTCCAGGCAAGAATGCTGGAGTGGGTTGCCGTGCTCTCCTGCAGGGGATCATCCTGACCCAGGGATCAATCACATCTCTTGCATCTCCTGCTTCGGCAGACAGGCTCTTTACCACTAGTGTCACCTAGGAAGCCTTCCTTGATGCATCTGAGTCAGAACATCTTGCTTTTTGTCTGATTAATTCTGGGCCTCTATTTTGGTCTTGCATTTTGTTTCTTGCCTCAGGGCCCTTTTGTTGTACAAGCTCTTTTGCTTGTACAAAGAAAAAAAAATGTGAAACATTTTTTTTTGGTAAGACCAAAACCAAACATGGAATAATATTAATAACACACAAAGAAAAACTACAAAGCTCAAAAAGCTTGTGCCATTTCTACATTCGGATCCTTGATGTCTGATTGTTGTCTTCCCTCTGAAGTGTTTGGGTTTGTCATCTCTGATTTTGTGTATGAAACTCTCTCCTTCCTTCTGCCCCATTCTCTTTGGCTGATACTGATCCCCCTTTCCTCAAAATACTCCTTTTCCAGCTCATGCCTAATTTTCCTCAAGCTGCCCAATTGGCTTGCATGCCTATAAGACACTTAGAGGGGATTTCTGCAGGAATGGTATCCTAGAAGCATTCTTCCTCTACTTTCTTGGGATTGTGATGTCTCATTGTTAATGTGCTGTCTAACTTTGCTCTAAGTTCTAAAAAAAAGAGAACACACATGTTGTGTGATTTATGCTTTCCTAGATATGAGCTCCGGAGAAGGCAATGGCACCACTCCAGAACTCTTGCCTGGAAAATCCCATGGACAGAGGAGCCTGGTGGGCTGCAGCCCATGGGGTCGCTAGGAGTTAACACGACTGAGTGACTTACTTTCACTTTTCACTTTCATGCATTGGAGAAGGAAATGGCAACCCACTCCAGTGTTCTTGCCTGGAGAATCCCAGGGGCAAGGGAGCCTGGTGGACTGCCGTCTATGGGGTTGCACAGAGTCGGACATGACTGAAGCGACTTGGCAGCAGCAGCAGCAGATATGAGCTCAGTGATTTGAGAAAACAGATACCAAAGGAAACACTAGTTCCTGACTTCTGCCCTTACAAAGTGTTTCCTAGAATAATGTGAAGAGTGCATCTTAAGTAGGAAATCAGGCAAGTCATTCAACTTTACCAACACTCCCCTGCCTCATCTATAAAAGGAGAATGCTAGGGAAACCCAAGTGACAGAGTGTTGGGAAGATCACAAGAGATGATATACATGGAAATGCTTTGCAAATCATAATGTCATTTAAATGTGTTTAATCAAGCTGGACATTAGAGATGTAGATAGTAGGTTAAAAGGAGTTCAGAGTCATGGGGGGAATGTTACATTTTAAAAGCTTAAAGAAGGCCTTAAGGAAGAGGTAGGCCCATAAGGGCTAATATAGCGGATGCTTGTCAAGTTCAAGGTCACCCATTACCCTACACATTTGTGCCTCCATGAAGGCGGAAGATAGAAACTTCTTCCCAGGGACCTTTCTATGGTGCAGGCATATCATCTAAGTTCTGTACTCAGATTTTTGCTTGGAAACAAATTTTGAGGAGTAGCCTCCACATGGCACCCACTATCAGAAGTAGCAATGAGGAGAATCATTGCCCCCTATGTCAGCCTGTTTCTGGATGGTGGAAAGTCTATGGCCTCCCTCAACTGTCTTGGGCTCCCACTGAGCAGGCCAGGGATGTAATATGATCACTGCTCTTGATGGCTTAGCCTTTGGCCTAATGCTATTGGAGTTTCTGGGGGAGTACATCCTTTGATAATTTCTCTTTTCAGCTAAAACTGGCACATATGGGTTCAGTTTCCAGCTAAGCATCGTTGCTGATAAAGATTGGGAGATTTTTAAATGGAACGACCAAGAGAACATAATATACACTCAGAATAAAGCAGTAAGCAAGGAAGAATTCATATGATTTGCATAGATTTCTTGTCCTGTGAAGCGGGAGTTAAGTTTGGATAGACAGGGTGAAACCAGTTGACAAGAGCCTTGAAGGCTTTGCAGAGGAATGAGGATTTTAAACCATAGGGAAGGGGAGCTACTGAAAATATTTGAGTGGATAAATGGTATCACTGAACATGAGTTTGAAGGAACAGAAAGACCAAGTTGTTGATCTCCTCTTTCTTCTGGCAGGTAGTTTGAATTCAAGCCGCAGGAAGGGATGCTGGCTGAATTAACTAAAACAGAGGTGAAAGGCTATGGTGTAGGTTACTGAATAGGAGGAAAACCTGAAGAACCAGGTTTCAATAAAGTAGGCACCAGAGCATTCCTGAAGCCCTAGACACTAGGAACACTGCTGCTGCTAAGTCACTTCAGTCGTGTCCAACTCTGTGCAACCTCATAGACGGCAGCCCACCAGGCTCCGCCGTCCCTGGGATGCTCCAGGCAAGAACACTGGAGTGGGTTGCCATTTCCTTCTCCAATGCAGGAAAGTGAAAAGTGAAAGTGAAGTCACTCAGTCGTGTTCGACTCTTCACGACCCCACTAGACACTAGAAAAGCAGTCTTTTCAGTGGGCTGTGCTTATGCCATGGCTAGGAGAGAGCCTTATGTACCCTGGTTAACAGTTGCAGTAGGACCACCCATAGAGAGAGAAGTGGGTCTCTAGAGAGATCAGGCACTAGGAGCAGATGAAAGAGGAGGTGTCTACTGCACCTGTCCTCAGCAATGGCTCAAAACACATTGGGCACAAAGTGAAGACATATAAAGCACATCTGAGTCCCTCCGAGTAGAGGTGAAACAAAACCATCTGAGTGGTTATTTTCCCTCCCTTACCGCAGGGACCCATGATAACATCCCTCAATAGGTTTACAGCAGCTTCTTCTCCCCCCTGCAGGGCTGTGAATTGGGATCATTAAGTTTTAAGTGTTCTGCGGCTTCCGTGTAAGTGATCATGTAAATATCAGGATGCTGGATGGGGGAAGCAAGTAATGGCATGACTCTCAAGATCTTGGATTATTGCTTATTAACTTACATCCAGAAAAACCTTAAGAATAGTGCCCATCCCCCTAGTCGTAAGCGGAGCATACTTTATGAGCACTGCGTTAGAAAAGCAAAGCTAATAATTGTAACCATGTAGATGCAGAAACCATTAATGTTTCTCATGCCCTGTGGTAGGAAGAAATATATTAAAAATTGATTTTTGGTTTCTGCCTTTGTCTGTGTAACATTTATAATAAAGGATACAGGAGAAAGTATCCTTTAAAATTGATATTTTAAAGCATTTTGGGCTTGTTGGTGTTAAAATAAAATTTTTATTAATGGCTTCATACTGCATGGTAAAAGGTCAGCATCTGAATATGACAATTTTATCTTCTTACAAATAAGACGGTGATAGGATTCTTCAATAATTACATATGAGCCAGAATTTTTGCTACATTATTGGGTTAAAACATTTCTAGACGTGAAATTATTCTTTGACTAATGTGGGCTAAGGGTGAAGCTTGTATTTCTCTCTCAATTTTCTTTTTTTTCCCCTCTTTTTCTTACCTCTTTCTATGTGCAATAAGGTGTAACTTGTTTCCTTGGTGTGTATGCAGTATGTGGTGAGCCACGTGTTCACATTACTTCTTTGTCTCCAGGATCCTATTATCAGTTTACTCTTTCATAATTGAAGCAGCTTTTGTTCATCAGCAAAAACACATTGCATTTTATTTTGTTCCTGTTTCAGCTTCTTGGACATGATGTGGTGAACATACAATCCTGCGGGTATTCTTTTTTCTAGTCACTTTAAATAAAATATACTTCTAAAAAGCCTGCCCCATTTGTTCTAAATGTTTTAGAATGTATCTTAGCTGTAATTCCCCAGAAATTAAATGGCACGATGCACTTTCTTATGGTTTTCATTAATCTGGTATAGTCTTGCTGCTGATTTAAGTTTATCAAATAGGTTATAACCTGATGGAAATAACGCTGTCAAATGCTTGGATTTATCATATGTTTTGTAATTCCATAGATGATGTGGGCAAGATGGATCCATATCAGAAATCAGCCTTTGATTCAGAAGAGCTGCAAGGCTCAACACGTTAATTGCCAAGCCACCTAAAGTGTATAAAGAATGACATTTTATGCTACCTCGTTCATCATATTTTTAGAAAGACTATGTGATGGATTAATAAAACATTGCAAATCTTCTATGCAAAGCAAATGTTTATAATAAATGGGGCATAGTCGAACTGTTCTGCTATAAAATGAATTAAAGTAGTCTCTAGCCAGTAAATTCAAACAGAATCAAGTAGGATGGTTAGGTGACCTTAACAGGCAAGTATTTTACTATTGAATACATGATTTCCTTTCAAATGGTTCTCCCCTGTCAGTTTTGAGTGGGTTCAGAGTAATGCTGGTCGTTTCGGTAGCTGGTCATAAGCAAAACTGGTTGCAAATTGGATGCTTAGAGGCTGAGGATAAGGGGCTAACTATGGCACTCTTATCTGAATGGAGACCTTCTATAAATGCCAACTGAAATTACTGTCATTTTAATGTGATTCTCTGCCCTGTTGTACAATGTACTAGTAGTTTTTTAAACTTAGCTTGGCACTCATAATCTGTGAACAGATAAGACAAATTAATATAAATTGTGATAAAAGATATACCAGGAGGTTTATAATATAGACATCTCAAAATACACTCACTTTTTATTATTTTTAAACAGATACCATGTTAGCCTTTAAATTCAGAAGAGAAGGGGTGATGATGCTACAAGTGGGATGCAAGTGAAAAATGCTTTGCTTTTTTATATTTGTATTTATCTCACTACTATCCATTTCTATCTTTAATTTTTTACTCTTTGCAGCCATATGCAAGGTGGAGAGCTTTGCTTATTTCTCAAAGCCAGGACAAGTTTCCAGAAAGCTAAGCTTCCATTTTATTCTTCTCTTTATGGTAGAGATGATGTTATTTAAAATATAATTTGCTTTGGGCTCAATTTCAGTGAAGGCAATAGCCAGGGAAGCTACTGGGTGAGAGAGCTTCATGGTTTTAGCACATGTGCAGAAAAAGGCAGGATCCAGACAGCAATTCTTGTGGGACTGAGTGCTGTAGAGAGGCAAACTCCATCCTTGGTAGAGGGTCGTGGGAAGATTTTTCATCAGTGATGATTTTATATTGTGGTCCAGATACTAAGAAACATCACTCTTTTCCTCCTATACCTCTCCCTCTTCCTCCTGTTTCCCCTTTTCCTTATATAATTCCTTCTAGCTTTCCCCTTCTTCAACATTTGTGCAGAGGAACTCTTCTTTTCTCTCTCTCTCTCTTTTTTTTAAATTTTACTTTACACTACTGTATTGGTTTTGCCATACATCAACATGAATCCGCCACGGGTGTGCACGTGTTCCCAATCCTGAACCCGCCTCCCACCTCCCTCTCATACCATCTCTCTGGGTCATCCCAGTGCACCAGCCCCAGAGGAACTCTTCTAAGCTTACAAGTTCTCACCGCTGCTGTGTCAAATCTCTCTGGCTGCTGGAGGCACAGTCAGTCATGGTACCATGGACTGACTGACTTAACCAACAGAAATTCATTTCCTCGTGGTTTTGGAGGCTGGAAGTCTAAGATCAAGATGCGAGCAGGATGGTCTTCTTTTGAGGCTGTTCTTCTTGGCTTCTAGGTGGCTGCCTTCTCCCTCTCTCTTCACGGGGTCTTTCTCTGTTTCTACTCATTTCTGGTGTTTCCTCCTCCTCTTAAAAGGGCATCAGTACTATCAGATTAGGGCCCCACCCTTATGATTTCCTTTAACCTTAATTATACCTTAAAGGCTCTAGCTTCAGATACACTCATCTTGAGTGTTAGGACCTTAACATGTAAGTTTTAAGGAGACCCAATTCAGAATATAATAGCTACCATAAAGGCTGTCTGGATAAATGGTCCATTTAGACCATTATATGAAATATATCTTAGATTTTTTTGTGTGAGCGAATGTTGTATCTCTTACAACCAGAGAGAAAAAAAATTGTAAGAGAGTTAACAACTCAACCTCCACTTCCACTCTTCTTTTATTAATAATAGCCCACTTTTCCACTTTACTCTGGAGACCAAGCATCCTTTTCTTTAGAGTCCCAAACCCAATTATTGTGGGTGGGGGATTTAACAGAATCATTGTATTTTAGGAACTTTCTTTATTTAATGACTAAGTGAAAGCTACTTAGCTCTTCTTTCCCACCCCACATCAAAATTTACTTGCCCTTTTTTCATTCATTGTACATTTTGTCCTTCATTTTTTTTTTGTTTGTATTTTGATGTCTTGTATCTGCTTAATTAGGGCTTCCCTTGTGGCTCAGCTGGTAAAGAATCCACCTGCAAAAGCAAAACAAACTAAAAAATAAAAGTTAATTTAAAAAAAAAAAAAAAAAAAGAATCCACCTGCAATGTGGGAGACCTAGGTTCCATCCCTGGGTTGGGAAGATCCCCTGGAAAAGGGAAAGGCTACCAACTTCCAGTATTCTGGCCTGGAGAAGTCCATGGACTGTATAGTCCATGGGATTGTAAAGAATTGGACATGACTGAGCAACTTTCACTATCTGCTTAATCAAGCCTGATGTATGTGTATACTGAAAATTTCAAACTCCAAAAACTGTCTAATAAAGGACTATTATCATCTTTGTGACAACCATCATCATTGATCACATTAATTTGATCCTCGCAATAACCATATTCAGTAGTCACTATCATTATTCATGTGTTACTATTATGGAAACAGACCATTATGTCATTGTTGGCATATCAGAAATTAGAAATGAAGGCCCTTAGAAGCTTAAGTGCCATGCACAAGATTGCACAACTTTTAAGTGGCTGAGCAAGAATTTGAGCTTGGAAGGCTGGCTCTAGCACCTGCACTATTAACTGTGATGCCTGGAGTAGGAAATGGCAACCAACCCACTCCCGTGTTCTTGCCAGGTTAGAGAGGAGCCTGGCAGGCTACAGTTCATGGGGTCCCAAAGAGTTTCCGTGACTGAGGCTGGCACACATGCATGCTGTTAGGAGCAAATAGCACAACTGAGATCGGGAAGAGACCATAGAAACCTTTTGTGATTCAACTCAGCATTTGAGACTGATGAAGAAACCTGGGGCCCAAGTGATTCTTATTTACACATGGTAATACAATGAAATGCCACCCAACAAACTCCAGGCAGCTGAGCTGACTGTTTTTATTTTTGTTGTTATTGTTTAATTGGTAAATCATGTCTGACTCTTTGTGACCCCATGGACTGTGGCCCACCAGGCTCCTCTGTCCATGGGATTTCCCAGGCAAGAATACTGGAGTGGGTTGCCATTTCCTCCTCCAGGGGATTTCCTGACCCAAGGATCGACTTCATGTCTCCTGTATCAGCAGGTGGATTCTTTACCACTGAGCCACCAGGGAAGCCCACTCTTTTTATTACACATAATAAAAAATAATGTTTATCAAAATTTTGAATGCTTAAATACAACTTTGTCTATGTAACTTCAAACTCTCACAATTGAATATGATAGATTTCAATTTGCCCATTTTACAGATAAAGAATATGAGGCCAGCAAGGAGGTTAAGGATTTACAGTTAGGTATGCTGCTGCTGCTAAGTTGCTTCAGTCGTGTCCGACTCTGTGCGACCCCATGGACTGCAGCCCACCAGGCTCCGCCGTCCCTGGGATTCTCCAGGCAAGAACACTGGAGTGGGTTGCCATTTCCTTCTCCAATGCAGGAAAGTGAAAAGTGAAAGTGAAGTCGCTCAGTCGTGTTTGACTCTTCACGACCCCACTAGACACTAGAAAAGCAGTCTTTTCAGTGGGCTGTGCTTATGCCATGGCTAGGAGAGAGCCTTATGTACCCTGGTTAACAGTTGCCTGGGATTTTCCAGCCAAGAGTACTGGAGTGGGTTGCCACTGTCTTCTCCAACAGTTAGGTATAGTGGACCTCAAAATCAGACTAGGTGGCTCTTTGTCCTATAACTATGCTCTTTCCTCTCTCCTGATTTTACACTGTTCCTACAACCATGACTCTAGACCTGAGATCCCATCCCTTATAACCTTGTAAGGAAAGTTTGTCTCTCTGTCCCAGTTTAGGCAGTTTCCCCTAAATAAAATACAGACACAGACAGTCCTGGCTGCAGCCCAGCCTCTGCAACTACTAGCTTTGGTTCCCTCATCTCTTCAAGGCTCACCTAGACTCAATTTTCTCTTATGCAAAAGAGGAAAAATAATGGGAACCACATCATGCTTTAGTGCTAAGACACATCAGTCATGTCTGACTCTTGGCAACCACATATGGGCTGTAGCCCACCAGGCTCCTCTGTCCAAGGGATTCTCAAGGCGAGAATACTGGAGTGGATTGCTGTGCCCTCCTCCAGGGGATCTTTCTGATCAAGGAATCAAACCTGTGTCTGCTGTGTCTCCTGCATTGTAGGTGGATTCTTTACTGCTGAGCCACAGGGAATGCCTTATAAAGGTAATGTCAATTAATTAAATGAGTATTTATTTAGCACCTTTCATGTGACTATGACCTGTATAGAAAAAGTTTCAGCCTCAAAGGTTACCATGAGAATTTAATCATACAAGCAAAGGCTTTAGCACGGTTTCCTGGAACATAGTAAGGACCCAACAAATAATATGAAGCGGTACTATTATTGCTATCATATTATCTTGAATCCTCTGGCAGTTGTCTGTTCTGTTTACATACAATATTATCACAGGTGTTTTGTGGGGAGATATACACACATTCTTAAGCATTCTTCAATAAATAGTGGTCCTGATACAACTAGTTTTCCCCTCTTGATCTATCTATTGCTTAGACCTGATCTTCATGGTTTTGTAGTTATTCAGCTCCTTTTCATCTTCCAGGCCATTAGAAGCCCTCATCTTTGATCTCCAATAGCTTTCAAAGAAGCTGGAGGTATCCTTTTAGCCCACAAGCCAGCCTTTCCTCCTCTGCATCCTACCATATGCTCCCCTTTCTATTACTTGGCGATGCGGTGCCTTAAAAGGTACCCACCCATGCACCAATTTTCTTATTTTGTTTTATGAATATTATGTCCTTCACCAATAATGTTCTGTGCTTTTCCCAGAGCTTTTGATTTCATTTCAGAAGTAGATCCCATATATTCAATTAGGAACACTTAAAAAAACTTCTTTCTACTGGTTTATGGTCCCATCTGGAGGAAGAGAGTTACTCTGCAGAATAAATTGAGTGTAAAATTTGGCTATGCAATAAGAATTCACTTCCGTTAAGGCAAAAAGAAGAGATGCATAAAATTCAAATCATCCATAGAATAAATGCTTTATCTTTAAGAAACATATAAATAGACATCAAACACCATAAAAACATAGAGGGTTTCCTCTCTCTGTCTCTGTCTCTTTTTAGAAACAAATTTGTGTGCAATTTCATAGCAAAAACTTTGCAAGGAAAGATTATGTATGTCCAATGCTGATAAGACTGCCCAAATATAAATTTTATGATGCATTTCTTTTCGAATGCCATCTTTCCACCAGCATAATCAAAGAAAGGAAAATAAAGTTTGAAAGCCTTTGGAGAGCCAAGTGCAGGTACCTGAGGAAATCAGGAAAGAATGAGAACCTGATATTGTAGCTAATTTGTAACATTTTTTGCTAAGGCTGCTTTCCTTAAAAGAAGGCACTTGCTCTAAATTTTCTTTCCTCCTTCAGCCACAGGACTGCCCTTCCTGCTAACACTTTCCAGCAACAAAAATGCAGGGTAGGAAGTGACAGGGAGAGAAGCAATTAGGGGAGCTTGCTTGCCAGCATCCTGAGCCCAGGAAGACCACAGTGAGAGAATTTATCTGATCCTTTAGGGAATTGACCATAGGTAGAATCACCGCTATTGAATAATAATGGAGTTCATCTTCACTTAAGCAGTAGCTGAAAGACTCTCAAACCATCACTGGTACAGGTAAGAAGTCACAAGTGAAGCCTGAGAGGGTGCCTTTGAGGACACTTGGGGTGACACTAGAAGATGTGCACAGAAAATTTGCTTCAAAATTTTTTCAGTAGCAAATTGTGACAAATAAAAGTGGTTTCTCTGCTCAGATAAACTTGGAAATACTGATTAAAGAAAGAGAAAAATGTTGAAGAAAAAAATATTGCAGGACTTTTCAGAGCCTTACTAGATTCATGAGCATTGTGAATATATAAGAGAGAAATGGTGTAAAATAGTAGTTTGATTTTTCACTAAGTATCTAACAGGTCATTGATTCTTTGGAATCCACTCGAAGATACACTGGTTTAGTGCTTCACCAAGCACTTTCCTACAGATTATGTCTGAAAAGTGAGCACATGTATATTTCATCAGGGATATGTTAATATGTAGTCTGTCGGTTTAATAAAATCCCAGCTACCTGTGGGGATCCGTATTTCACAGAGTCACAAGAAGTCATCCTGTGACCATCACTACCTACGAGCCCCTGAAACTTTCTGGCTCTCACATCTGTGCTTCCTATTTTTAGAAAGTTCTGTTTATTTGCAGGAAATATTGGATTCATCTTCCTAGGCTAGGTTTACTCTACTGGCAAGAGATTTCAGATTTTCATTTTTATCATTATCTCTTTAAACCTGATTGTGTTTAACTTCTTACAGTTTCATTATTTCTAAGCACCACCTCTGACGTTTTACATTTCAAATTTTACTTTATTTCTTTAAATGTCTATGCCTTTGTCCCTGTGTCATTTGGGGAGGATAAAATTTCTCTCTTCCATCTTGCTTAACCACCGTCATTGGAGATAAGCAACTCAGTAGGCTTAGCATGCTGCTTCTAAGTATGTATGATGGTCCAGATGACAGGTGTCGTCTTTGGTGCAAAAGTGCTCTTTTCTGCTAAAAATATGAATTAGGGAAAAGCTTGATCACTTAAGTCAAATGTCTGATAAACAGGTCCAAGAGAGGTCTCTGTATCATTTGAGGAAAGCCCTTTGCTTTAGGCAATTCCCCTGCGGAAGGTGAAGTCGCTCAGTCGTGTCCGACTCTTTGTGACCCCGTGGACTGTAACCTACTAGGCTTCTCCGTCCATGGGATTCTCCAGGCAAGAATACTGGAGTGGATTGCCATTTCCTTCTCCAGAGGACTTCCCGACCCAGGGATTGAACCCGGGTCTCCCGCATTGGAGGCAGATGCTTTAACCTCTGAGCCCCCTGCAGAAGTGCATTAACCTCAAGTAAACGGGAAATTAGGTAATTTTGAACATACTATGCCCCAACCATATTGGTTACATGAGTTATTACTATAATATTATCTTAAAGGTATATGGAACCTCGGAACCTTCCAAAAATCTGTAAAGATTCTTGCATTTATTATTCAATATATTCTAGGATGATGTTTGGAATAGATAACCACAACAACTAGGGAAATGACCAATCAACATAGACCCAGGTCCAGTCCCAAAGGGGATGGTGGAGTATCCCCTCCCACTGCGTTGTGCTATGGTGCTCCCTTCTTAGCTGTTGCATCCAAGAAAGTTGGCATCATGTCATAGGGTGATCGTTGTGGCACCCCAAGTAGCCGGCATGGAAGTGTCTTAACATTTTAACAGACGATGTAGCTTTACTATGTTGCAGATCATGGTGGTATGTATCATGAGACAGATACTAGGAACTAGACAGAAGTGATACCACTTTTCTTATTTTAGAAAAATTACAAAGGAAAAAAAAATCTGGAGTATAAAAGCCTTGTGACCTTTAACCAAAATGATAGTCACTGACTGTAGTCCAAATAAGTATCAACCTGCTATTCTTTCCACTGAGGCAGGAAGAGAGGACGTACATCACGTAGTGACTTGTGGTCTCTCAGCTGCAGGTGGCACGTTTTGTGTGGATTGGTAAACTCTCAGGAAAATAAACTGACCAAGGCAAAGGCTGTAGCATATGACTCCGCGAATTGTATCTGCTACTGCCTGAGAGTTGAATTCGTGCTTGTTAATTGTACTGAGTCTCCAGGTGGTACTTCCCCATGGTCACCTACACCCTCGTATAAGTACACATTACTGTGCCTATCCCAGACATAAGCAGCCAAGCATCCAGATCACGATTTGAAAAATTGGAGGGGCTAGGCCAGGACATGTGGCTAACAGCTTGCTTTCTGCTAAGTTGCAAATAACAGGGCTGCAATTCCAGTTGCAATGTTCATCTGACCTCAGGGCCCATCATTAACCCATTTGACCTCAGCTCCAGTAGCAAAGTCCGAGGAGTTTGCAGTGGGAACACCTTTAGCCCTTTGCAGCAGTGGGGTAAGGGTTAGGTGTATCATTTGTTTCCTAACTTATCAAATGATGAGTTGGAATTTGTTGTACTCAAGCTTTTTCTCCAGTTGGCTGCAGACTGATGTAGGAATTCTTAGACCCAGCTGTTGAAAGGCTGTCTAGTAAAATAAGATGTCTGTCTTAATGTTCCTGAGTCCTCATTGCTTTTGGTCACTGAGAAGTGGGACAGTCCACCAGAAACAATCCTACAGGATAATCATGGATGTTAGCATGTATCTTTACCTTGTGGCATGGTTTTGCTGTTGTTTGCTTTTGAAAGGTTAAGGAGAATTGTTTTCTTATCTCTGTGGGAAAAGAAAAAGGGAGCCAAGGGAAGTCCTTACCTACCCCAGGAAAAAAGATTGAGGGACATAATGGGCTGTTTTGAGCAAGTGGTACTGAAGGTACCTCCTGCTGAGACGTGTGATTTATGCTGAGAGGCTGCTCTTGAGGCAGGCATATGTCTGCAAGTGTCAGTGTGGGTGGGTCTGATAGGTGACCCCTGTGACAGAAAGAAATAAAATAACAGAATGTCCCCAGTCTAGGACTAGGACTGCATATAAAGAGATAGTAGAGAAAACTGACTCATCGACAGCCATGACCATTAGGAGAATTTGGAAGAAGTAAACAATTGAAGGTTTCCAAATTTCAAGCAACTTTTACTTCCAGCAAGAGAGTAAACTATTGAAAGATAAATACTCATTGAGCCTCTTCAGTATTCATCGCATTCTTCCCAACACTGGAGGATTCTTGACAAGTATAAAAAAGTTTTGTCATCCGGAGAGGCAGTGTGCCTAAGGGCTCTGAACACACTGTAGGCTGGGCCTCCGTGTGGATCACAGCTACATCACTTCACCGGTGAGTGCAGGCAGACGCTTAACCCTCCTTTGTGTCAGTTTCGTTGTCCATAATAAAGCACAAATGCCTCATGTGACGATTTTAAGGTTAATGCACTTCATACATATAACAGTTTTAGAACATATCCAATAAACACTCATTGTATGCCAGCCATTTAATCAAGACTCTCACCAAAAATTTATCAAGGATCTAATCTTGGCTATAAGGTTTGAGGGCTTCCCCAGTGGCTCAGTGGTAAAGAAGCCTACCAATGCAGGAGACACAGAAGACTCAGGTTCGATCCCTGGGTCAGGAAGATCCCCTGGAGGAGGAAATGGCAACCCACTCTGGTATCTTCACCTGGAAAATTCCATGGACAGAGTTTGAGCAAACTCCAGAGATAGTGAAGGACAGGGAAGGCTGGTGTGCTGCAGTCCATAGGGTTACAAAGAGTCAGACATGACTTAGCGACTGAACAATAACAACAACATTGGGTTTGAACCCTCCTATCAGCTCAACCATGAAGCAGCTGTGTGGCTTCATACCCCTCACAGAGCTTCTGTCTTCTCCAAAGACAGCACTCTCCTGAGTAAATTGCGGATTTTTACAGTTGCCCTACTGACTGAGGGGATTGTTCTGCCAAAATCTGTAACAATCCCTCCAGTAGAAGCCCTTTGCCAGCTACAAGTGAGTCACTCAGTTGTGTCTGACTCTTTGCGACTCCATGGACTATTGAGTCCATGGAATTCTCCAGGCCAGAATACTGGAGTGGGTAGCCTTTCCCTTTTCCAGCAGATCTGCCCAAACTAGGAGTTAAACTGATCTCCAGCACTGTGGGCTGATTCTTTACCATTTGTGCTATCAGGGAAGCCCTTTGCCAGCTACACAGTTCTGGGCAAATGCAAAGTCTCAACAACTTTTACTTCAATAAAGTCATTTATTGTTAAGAATCAGTTTTTATGATCTAGTTGCAGAAATAAGGTATATCCAAAAAAAAAAAAAAAGATGACTGTTTATATAAGAGAATGAGTGGTGAATGAATGGAGAAGAAAAAGAGAGTGAAGGTACTGCTGGTGAAGGTGAGGTCTCCAGTGGTCCGACAGGGCTTGCTGGGGCGGTGGGATCAGCACTGTGACCAGGGGAAGGGGATGGCACTAGATCTGATAGGAGATGACAGCCCAGTGGCCAATTTAGTGAGAATGATGATTACCATGCTAAGAACAAAGTAGCTGCCCCTGCTATGTATGGGGCTTCCCTGGTGATTCAACGGTAAAGAATCTCACCAGAACTTGCCACCACTGTTTTCTCGATGCATCTGCTTTACCTGCCCAAGTGACATGCAGGCCCCATTGCTCAGAGCCATTGCAGCCAATTTGGTCGATAATCTGCAAATTAAAAATTCAATAAGTTGTTCCCAGAATCATTTTCAAAAGCTGGGACATAGAAATTAACAAGTTAATAATCAGTGCATGGTGGGGTGGGTTTTTTGCTGTGAATAGTCCTTGCTTTATTTGGGTATCATGAAAAGGCCATAGGATGCATTCCTTTAATTTTGCTGCACAGAGTGTAGGCTTTTAGGGGTGTTCAGTAAATATCTATGTGGGTAATGATATTGCACATGGATTTTGTGGCAACTTAGGCAGGAAACAAATAGAGTGCGATAGGATTCATCAGGGTTTCCCTTAATCACAAGATCTTATATCTGAGCAGCATTTTTACTCTTTAGCATATCTTCCTATGGATCTCACATGTGCTCCCAACAAACCTATGAGGCAACAACCAGCCTGGACACACAGATGAAGATGTGTCTGAAAGTGCATGTCCTCACACCAGCAGCTAGTGGGCAGTAAGGTGTGATGAGAAGCTAGCTCTTGCCATCCCTGGATAGAGAGCTTTGCAGAGCTAGGTGTTGAATATGAACCCTGAAGTGCTACCAAACTCATGCCAAGGTTGCCCTAATGATGAGGTATAATAACCTGAAGCCAGGATGCCTAGTGTGAGCACCACTGTGAGGGCAGCAAAGCTTCAACAGACAGATCTGGCTTCCTGTCTCTGCCCCTTCACTTTTAGTTGAGAGACTTAGAGTTGTCACTTAAACTCTCCCAACTTCAGGCGTGCATGTGTGTGAAGTCATTTCAGTCGTGTCTCACTCTTTGCAACCCCATGGACGTGTAGTCTGCCAGGCTCCTCTGTCCATGGGATTCTCTAGGCAAGAATACTGGACTGGGTTACCATGCCCTCCTCTAGGAGACCGTCCTGACCCAGGGATTGAACCTGTGACTTTTATGTCCTCTGCATTGTTAGGCAAGTTCTTTACCACTAGTTCCACCTGGGAAGCTTCTCAACTTTAGGGACCTCATTTAAATGATGCAGATTGTAATAACTGCTCCATAGGGTCAGTGTCAGAAGGAAAGCAGAATGGACAGATGAGAAGGGACTCAGTGCATATTTACTATGATTGCTGGCATTTAAAATTGAAGAAGTGTGGAACAAGATATTTGAAAAAGACACATCAAGCAGTCTCTGTAAGGTTGTACCCATGCTAGCCTCTAGCCCGCTGTGGCTTTTTAGACTTAAACTGATTACACTCAAATTGAAAAATCTAGTTCCTCTGTCTCAGGACTCACATGTCAAGTATGCAATAGCCACACGGGACTAGTGGTGACCGTATTGGATGGCAAATGTATCAACAGAGAACATTTCCATCATTGTGGTAAGTTCCATCAGATGCTGCTGCTGTTGGAGAAACGACTTCCTCAGGGAAACAGGCAGGGGAGATGGTATGTAAAGTTGAGACTTCACGTTGCCACAGAGGAGGCCAGCACGAAGACCTGGACCCGTGGGTCCCCTCCCTGTGGTGTGACAGTGCTGCTTACATTGCGGCTGTGTCAATCGTGCATGAGGAAGACAGCGTGGCGCGCTGAACAGGCCCCGTCCACAACATCCTGCTGGTAATTGTGTGGAGCACTGCAAATGGCGGGTAATTTCCTCTCAGGTGCCTGTTCTACACGCTTGTTTGGCATGCTTTATTGCTGGGTGGATTTACACTGTGCATTTGCCATAAAAACTGTTTCCAAAAGAAACAAGGAGCGTGGCAAGATAAAAGCGATATAAAAAGGGTATTTTGTGATTTATTTATGTCAAATTTATGGAAGATGACAGGAGGCATTACAGTGCCAAAATTAGTTGTCACAGTCAGGCTATAAATCCTACAGGACAGGAGTTAAAGGAATAGGATGGGAACCCGGACCCCTGGGTCTATAAGGGGCACATAGGTAGTCCAAGCAAAGCTAGGACTTTCTAAAACCCTCCACAGAGGGGCTCATCAGTCATTGAGCTGAGAAGCTGGCAGTTAATTGCTAACGAGTATTGGATACTTGCTATGTTCTAAGCACCTTCCATTTATAATCTCATTTAATTCCCACTAGCTCTATTTTCTTAATTTTATAGAGGTGGAAAGTTGATACTGTATTTCTGCACTGAGGTACAGTGACTAAAAGGTGAAGCCAGAAGAAATTTGGAGGCTGACTAGCTCTGTTAAGCTTTCACTAAATTTTAAATGCATTCATGGCTCACAAGCATTTATTTAGCACCCCCTATGTGCCAGACACAGCACAACTAGAGTGTATGGTAGAGTTTCATGGATGTGGTAGTCTTTCAGATGAAGAATAGATGAGTACTTAACAGAGATGGAGAGAGGGGCGAACCAGCTGATCTCCCCTTAGCTCGTGTTGTGAGTTCCCCCCACCCAGGAAATGAGCTGGCATGGTACAAATCCATCTATACTTAAATTCCTTGTATATTCTGATGACTGCCAAATTTATAAAAACCCACCCTAGTTTCTGTCTCTTCACTTTCTGCCGTAAGGATGGTGTCATCTGCATATATGAGGTTATTGATATTTCTCCTGGCAATCTTGATTCCAGCTTGTGCTTCTTCCAGCCCAGTGTTTCTCATGATGTACTGTGCATGTAAGTTAAATAAAGAGGGTGACAATATACAGCCTTGACTTACTCCTTTTCCTGTTTGGAACCAGTCACCAACCCTTATGGCAGAAAGTGGAGAGGAAACTAAAAAGCCTTTTGATGAAAGTGAAAGAGGAGAGTGAAAAAGTTGGCTTAAAGCCAGCATTCAGAAAACGAAGATCATGGCATCTGGTCCCATCATTTCATGGGAAATAGATGGGGAAACAGTGGAAACAGTGTCAGACTTTATTTTTGGGGGCTCCAAAATCACCGCAGATAGTGATTGCAGCCATGAAATTAAAAGACGCTTACTCCTTGGAAGGAAAGTTATGACCAAACTAGATAGTATATTGAAGAGCAGAGATATTACTTTGCCAACAAAAGTCCATCCCATCATTTCATGGGAAATAGATGGGGAAACAGTGGAAACAGTGTCAGACTTTATTTTTGGGGGCTCCAAAATCACCGCAGATAGTGATTGCAGCCATGAAATTAAAAGACGCTTACTCCTTGGAAGGAAAGTTATGACCAAACTAGATAGTATATTGAAGAGCAGAGATATTACTTTGCCAACAAAAGTCCATTTAGTCAAGGCTATGGTTTTTCCAGTGGTCATGTATGGATATGAGAGTTGGACTGTGAAGAGAGCTGAGCGCTGAAGAATTGATGCTTTTGAACTGTGGTGTTGGAGAAGACTCCTAAAAGTCCCTTGAACTGCAAGGAGATCCAACCAGTCCATTCTAAAGGAGATCAGTCCTGGGTGTTCATTAGAAGGATTGATGCTAAAGCTGAAACCCCAATACTTTGGCCACCTCATGTAAGAGCTGACTCATTGGAATAGATTCTGATGCTGGGAGGGATTGGGGGCAGGAGAAGGGGACGATAGAGGATGAGATGGCTGGATGCCATCACCAGCTTGATGGACATGAGTTTGAGTGAACTCTGGGAGTTGGTGATGGACAAGGGAGGCCTGGAGTGCTGCAGTTCATGGGGTCACAAAGAGTTGGACACGATTGAGCGACTGAACTGAATTTCTGTCTTGAGCTCCTGATCAATGTATGCAGCCACCTATTTACCATTTATATCTGAATGTTCTGCAGATATATCAGACTTGCTCTTCTTTCTGAATCCCCACCACCTACCACCCACCACTGTGAGAGATACGATGGACCAGTGCTCAGGTCAAAGCCCCAGGGAACCAGTCTGGATTATCCCTTCTCTTCTCACTCATACATCCTTCCAGGCACCCAGTCTGCAATGTCTCCATTCCAAATCTATGGCCTTAGTAGTAAGTAATGGCCATTATTATAGGAGTAACTAGCAGCACAGATTCTGCTTTCCTGAGTCTGTAGTTTGAATCTTGGCTCCATAACTTCAGTTAAAAGTCTCTGTTCCTTAGTTTCTCCACCTGCAAAATGGAGGCAAAGTCTAATATCTGCCTCTTCAGTTGGAAGATTTAATGAGTAACAGAAGAGAGCCCAGCAGAGGTGAGCGTTATTGCAGTTTTTGCAATTATAACTGAACATTTCTTGCACTGAATATGGTCCAGAGTGATTTACTTTTATCTTATAGAATCTCTACAGCATATAGGGGACTTTCGTTAGTCCTGTTTAACAGACAAGAAAAATGAGTTTCTTCAAAAAGGGAAATAAATAGCCCGCATATCTGGTGAGTAACAAAGCCAGCATTACAACCCATGACTGACTAATGTCAAAACTTGTGCCCTTAGCCACTGAGATCTCTAGATTCACCCTACAAAGACATCCTAACTGGCCCCTTGGCCTTCACCTTCACTTCCATCTAATGACTTCGCCACAGTTGCTTGACCATGTTGTAAGGAATATTTGTTTCAAAAAGATTAAGGCATCAAAAACTTCGGTATTTCCTCCATGGCTGGCCCTTCCCCATTCTAGACATGCTGTGATACCCTTATTTTCCATCTCTTTGGCCAACTTTCCAAGAGCACCCAGGAGTGAATGCAGGACTGCCAAGGTTCATAAATGCAATTATGGGTTAGTAGGGACTTAATATTATGGCCACACATTGATGGACAGTTAAGCTTCATGGAGAGGGTTGAGAAATGTATTGATCTCCCTCTAGGGCTTGAGTCAAGACTGCCTCCATGTGGGCCTGCAATCCTTCCAGAGTCTCTCCATCTCTACAAAGGGATGACATCTCTTATTTCAAATGGACTTGAAGCTTAATGAATGATTATTAAGGGCTTACAGGTGCTGGAAGACAAAGGCATTACTTAAATACACATGTAATATAAATCATATGTGGATAAAAGAGACAAGTAAATTAGATTAAGCAAAGGTCACACATTAACTGAACTGGGCACTCCAAAAGTTCATCCAGGATTGCTTCTTGCCAGGAGTGAATGGATTTGAAAGTAAAGATTGTCAATGGTATTTTGCTCACAAAGGGTTTCCGCAGCAGGTAAAGAATGATATCGGATGTGGTAATAGCAATAAGAGAGGCTAGCGAGGGAGAATAATTTGAAAAATGAATGTCTCTTGCTATTTTCCTTTGACGAACAATCATGAAAGATTGTCTAGGTTTAACGCTAGGTCCCAGTTTCTTGAGCCTGTGTTTTAGAAACTGATTGTAGTTTTTCACTGGGTCTCCACCAAGTCCCAATCACAAAATGTCACTTTGCAGTTAGATGGCCCCCATCTGAAAGGCACTGAGAGATGCCAATTGCAATTCAAAAATCTCAATTTTCAAATATACCTTACAGCTTAGTCCTGGTGAGAAACACTTTCCTCCCCTCATGGGCATGCTAAGTGTTGTGCTGAGAAAAAAGGTGGAGAGTGTGCTTTTGAATGAAAGGAAATTTGCAGCTAGGAGCTCAGGTCCCTGGAGCTTAAGAGGCCTCCCTTCTTTTAGTGTTTCTTGCTGTGCAGCTTTCCTGTGGGTTCAGGAAAGAGCAAAAGACAATTGAAATGGAAGAGGTAAAAGGCAGACTAATGGCAACTGCCTTTATCACCTCCTCTATTTGGGCTTCAGTGAAGGTTATAATCTCTACGTGTAGTGCCCAGCAGGATCTACACTCTCAGGCCCAACCAAGTTCAGGCAGTAAGCTCTGGGCAAACAAGAGTCTTGTATTGACATCTGGGATTGCTCAGAGTCAGACAAATATCTTCCTGGCTAGGAAGAGCCAACCCCAAGTTCGAACACCCAGTTTGGATTTGGGAGTTGAGAGGCATCTATTGCTTAGATGCTTAGTCAATTGTCTGGGATGGTCCTGAACTCAGAGATGGTAGACTCTAGAGAGATCTTCTAAGCCAGCAATGCCCAACCTTTTTGGCACCAGCAACAGGTTTTATGGAAGACAATTTTTCCTCAGACTAGTGGCAGGGTTGGTTTTTGGGGGATTCAAGTGAATTACATTTATTGTGCAGCTTATTTCTACTCCTGTTACATCAGCTCCCCCTCAGATCATTAGCCATTAGATTCTGGAGGTGGGGGACCCCTGCTCTAAGCAATGGATCTGAAATAGTAGAGCAGTGAGGAGGCACAACGTGATGTAGTTGAAGGTTTTGCTTCCTGGCGTTCTCACTGGAGACTGTTGGACGTGAATCATTCACCCTCTCTGAGCTTCGGTTTTCTCCTCTTTGAAATGAAAGTGTTGGGCCAGAGGTCGTCATGGTCCTAACACGCTGTGCCTAGGTGACAAACCTAGGTTCGGTCCCTTTCAGCCATGCTTTGCTTTCACTCACAATGTACAACAGAATTTGATAATTTTGCCAAATGAATATTCACAATTTTCAGTCCTACAAAGTTTTGTGTGGAAGAGAAACTGTCCCCCAACCCTGGTTCTTTCTTCTTGGTGCTATTCAAAAAAAGAGAGAGGGACAAGGTGTTGTGGAAGGTAGACCCATGTGGCCTTCCCAGCAGATTTGCTGTTTGATTTTTTCCTAGCTCCTTTCTTACTAACCAGAGGGTTTGATTTAGTTGGAAATGGCATCTAACAGTACAAATGCTCATTATTTTTATTGGTCATGATCCTCGCACCCATTTCTTTGTCCGTAGCCCTCAAAACAACCTATTAGAGTATTCACTTGGACATCTTTAGGGCTGGTGTCACCTATATGGGGAAAAGGAAGATTTCAGGAAAGTCCTCTGTGATGGGCATCTCGTCACTGCATGACCGGCACAGGGGTGCTTGTGATAGGCAGGGAGTGTGGCCACTCAACACCTATCCCAATCGTCATAGTGAAAAGGGCCAGTTCTTGTTCCATGTGGTTATAATGCGGTAAAAGTTGACACGGGAGGGTAGGGAGCCACGTGGCCTCATCAGCCAGCCTGGTTGTTGTTCTAGGAACTGGTTTTATGCTGAAATCACCCACAAGTGTGCTAGCCTTTTATAGCAAGGGTCAGTAAGGGAGATGGCTGGTATCTCCAGTAGGATTTCTAAGTACTGTATGGTTTTTATGGAAGCAAAGGACTAAATCGTGCCATGTACTTGAGCCGCATTCTTGAAGTCCTCCACGAGTGAAACTGCCTTGCCCTGGGACTTGAGTTAGGATATTCTGACCTTCTTTCAAGTTTGATGAAATTTTACTCAGAGGGAAATTAAATCTAAATCATTATTCTGTCATCAGAGCTTCTGCTATGGGGGCAGATCTTTTCTGAAGAGATAGCATTGCTATGAGATGATAATAGTAAAATGGTGCAACTGCCCCGTTCTTGACATTGTTATTAGCTGCCTAGACCTGTGATTATTTTTTAAAGAACTGTCTGGAAAACTACACACGCACATCATTTTAGTCTTTTTTTTTTTTCGCCTTTTCCACCAACATGAAGACCTAGCGAAACTGAAACATAGAAACAGAGATTGTAGCAACTCTTCATAGATTATTTCCTTGATGCCTGGAAGTGAGAGCACTCGGTGATTAGAGCTGAGAGATAATCTAACCACTATTGTTCTATCATGTGCTTATAAGCCCACTAGTCCATCGGGTTCCCAGAGAAAGTGGAATGACTTACTTTAGTGATACTTAATTTTGTTATGAATTGAGGCAGATTAAGGGGAGCGCGAAGCCTCAGGCGCTGAAGCAAGGTGATGGCTTTCACCCTAGGTGGAGGCAATAGAGCTAATTGGGCATGCTCGTTAAAACCTCCCTGTCTGCAGGACACGTCACACCACTCAAGATGATGGGGCTCTCTGTGGGAAATAATGATCATTTTACTCCTCTTTCCATTTAGTCATTTTCACAGGACAAGTGCCTGCCCAACAGGACTTCTTAGAGGATATGACCCAGGCTTGCTCAGTGGAATGCTAGCGGAGTTGTAGGTTTTGCTTAGTCCTGCTTCTCAAGTTAGGAGCCAGATTTTGCCAGTTCACTCCTGTTGGTCAGACTAGCTGTGGTTTACCTAGTTTTGTACCCTCCAGAGAAGGATTTTTAAAAAGTCTTTATTGAATTTTGTTACAATGTTTTTTTTAATGTTTTGTTTTTTTGGCTGTGAGGCATTTGGGGTCCTAGCTCCCTGACCAGGGATCAAACCCACAAGCCCTGAGTGGAAGGCAGTGTCTTAGCCACTGGACCACCAGGGGTATGCCACAGAGAAGGATTTCTTAATACTACCCCAGTACTATTGACATTTTAGTAAGTAAGTAAAGTCACTCAGTCGTGTCCGACTCTTTGTGACCCCATGGACTGCAGCCCACCAGGCTCTTCAGTCCATGAGATTCTCCAGGCAAGAATACTGGAGTGGGTTGCCATTTCCTTCTCCAGGGGATCTTCCCGACCCAGGGATCAAACCCTGGTCTCCCGCATTGGAGGCAGACGCTTTAACCTCTGAGCCACCAGGGAAGTCATTGTCATTTTAGGCTATATAATTCTTTTTATGGAGAGGGGCATTGTCATATGCTATAGGATGTTGAGCAGCATCCTTCATCTCTATGTATTAGATACCAGAAGCCAACCCCACCCCCTTGTCGTCAAACTAAAAACGATTTTCAGTATTGCCAAATGTCCCTGGGGGACAAAATCGCTACCTCTCTAGAGATATTTCTGACACAAAAGGATGGGAATTTAGGCCTTCATATCTAAAATCGAGGCTAAATCTATCGGGCTATGTTATTGGGAGATTTCAAATCAGTGTTTAAAGGTTAGCCTAGATTGCTACCTGATTCAGCTCAGCAGGAAAAATCATACCATGTTGCGTGTGAAGTGACTATAATTTATTAGCTCATTAGTCTGGCCTTGAAATCGCCATTTTGAGCACTTGCCCAGGCTGCCCAAGCTTAGAGGCTGAGTTGCTTTTTTTACAGACTCAAGGTTTCCCCTCTGCTCTTGGGCACTCATTACAGGAGCTCGCTGAGCTCACCATGGCCGGGTGCACTCCCCGATAAGCAGCTTTTTACTTGTGCATCCAACGATTCGAAATCTTCTGCTGCCATCACCTTCCCAGCTGATAGAGAAGTTCTGCTCTATAAATAAGAAGGACAAAGAAGTGCTGATCAGAGAGCCAAGGAGGAGAGAGACGGGCCTGTCACATGCACTCTCCTCTTCCTGCTTTCATATGGGAGTCCCAGGCTCCCAGCCACCTGAGGGCTTAAGAGGGCAGTGAGCATCACAGGGGCCACTGTTGGTAACCTTCCCAAAGAGTCAAGAGGAAGCTGGGGGTGTGGTATTCTCCAGAGCCACACGGGGCTGGTCTGAAGATAGAGAGACCAGCTGAAGAAGTCCCACTGAAGAAATGGCGGAGGGGGAGGGGTCTAACTTTCTAATCTCTTAAACTGTTCCCTCATATCACCACCTTCTGTAGGATTAAAAATCATACTGGCCAGTTGAGAAGGGTTTTGTCATTCAGGGGTATGTCACGCACATTCTAACACCAGAATAATTGCCGAAATATGCAAGAGGGGCACATTTCATTTTACCCTGGACTTGGTGCCTGCAAATAATTTGGAGACTGAGCAGCCGATTCAAATATCCTGGTGGATTTTTATCTGACCAGGTGTTCACTTTGTTTTCTGCTTAGTTCTGTGTCGGCAGAGAGCCCCTCCTCATGTTGACTCCATTGAAGAGGGCCATATGGTGGGCAATGCTTCGCTTCAATCAAAGTATTCATTCCCTGATGAGACAGTAAAGGGGAGACTCCTCTCCAATGCTGAACACCTTGCTCCTGGAGCAGGACTGAACATAGAGTGCTAAAGACTTCATGTATTTAATTTTTTTGTAAATCAAGGGTACTAGCTAAAGTCATTTATTTGCATACTGAAGTTCTAGGATATCTTCCAAATTCTGCTCCTTCTGTCAATATTAATGGGCCCTTTGAGGATAAATAATACTAACACTCTTTAAAAAATTAAAGCAACTAGGATTCTGTTTCGGTGTATCTCTACAAACATTTTCTAGCCTCTCTTAGTGGGAAAAGTATATTAACCTATTTTTATTTTATGTCTAAGACTATGCTAAAGATAATCTCATTTTACAAATACATTTGAGCACTTTCTAGGAGTAATTTTACTAGATATTGCAAGTACAAAACCTTCATTTTCTATTACCTCTTTCCCATTAACCATGTGTAGAAAATATATTTCTATAAGAAAAATTTTTATATTTCTATATTTGCTTATAGAAAGGGCAATGAGCTACAGTCACAAATATAGATATTGATATCTGCATAAGATCATTTATTTGAAAACTCACTATACTTGAGCAAAATTGATACCATTAATGTTAAATGAATTGTCAGAGTGATTACAGTTGATATAAATTACAATTGATACAGATACTTAAAGTAAAGCAGAATGTTAAACAGGGTAAAGAAAATTCTGAGTTACAACTTGAAAACTATGTTTAGGCCCCTGCATTCATATCTATTTTTGTATTAATTTGTGGTTGGTCCGAAGTCAAGTTATCAGCTATTTTAAATCTCCATATACTAATTTACAAGTTTATCTTGCTGTAGTTTTATGAAAATTGTATAAGGATGTCAGGTTATATACACTTTTTTCAATAATAATACTTCTATTTCTATTGTAACTACAGTTCTATGTGCAGTAAAAATGACCAGAAAGTAAAATGAAAAGTAAGCAAAATAATGATTATTGTTAAAATAATCCAATACTTGGAACTTAATTTAAACTTGAATAGAGTGAACTTAAATCATTTGTGCTTTTCATACGCAATTCAACAAGGATAACTTTCCATTTCTCCACAAGATAGCTGTTTCTTAAGCCACAGAACGTTGTTGTTTCATATCTCTTTACTTTTCTTATTTTCAGTGTCATTATTTGAATGCACACTCAGGAATGGGTTGCTAGCAACTGAATACATCAAATGCAAAACTACTACAGTTTGAAAACTACTACAGTTTTGAGGCTCCAAATAAACAATATAATCAACCTAACCTAACCTCAAATGTCCTTCTATCCACCTGCCAATGCATGAGACACGGGTTTGATCCCTTGGTCAGGAAGATCTACTGGAGAAGGAAATGGCAACCCACTCCAATATTCTTGCCTGGGAAATCCCATGGACATTGTCCACATACAAGTTGATTAATACAGTTATAAATTACACCTGTAAACAGCAGTCTTTTTTGTTATGTGTATGTGTATATCTGTCTAAAGTGTGCTCCTTCAGTCAGTTTTGGCAAGGATTTTCCTCTCTCTGTTATTGTATGGTCAGGAACTAGCATTGTGCCCCGCAGGCTGAAGACACTAAATAAAGGTGTAAAATGAATGAATAAATATATGATTGGTCCTGATGAAAGTAATTTAGAACTTTTCTAGTTCATTCCCTTCCTTATACAGATAATTGGCTAAGAGTGATTTGTTAAGTTGAATTCCTGCCCATTCATTTATTCCTCAGTCCTCTTGTCCATCTGTCAAATATTTATTAAACACTTACTACTTATCAAGCATGGTATTAACTGATGTTGGTACCAAAAAAAAAAAAAAAAACCAACACACAAAACGGAACCCCTCCCCTCCCTTAAGGGAAATCAGTGCTGGCAGGGGAAATTGACACAGGTTAAATAATGACTTTGTGGCCATATCTGTACTGTTGGAAGAGAGGGAGGCAAAGGAGACTTTAAGAGAGGGTGACTTGTGAGCTGAGTGCAGAGAGAGGAGGGGACAAGTGACAGTGGCAGTAAAGGAGGTTGTAGGCAGGGAAGAGCCTCTACAAAGGCGTGGCATGCATCAGGGACTCAAGCAGTGCAGTGGGATGAATGCTTGAAATGACTTTGGAAAAGAATACACCTTTGTGGTTGGCTTCCCAAGTGGCTCAGAGGGTGAAGAATCCATCTGTAATGCAGGAGATGCTGGAGACTCGGGTTCAATCCCTAAGTTGGGAAGATCCACTGGAGAAGGGCATGGCAACCCACCCCAGTATTCTTGCCTGGAGAATCCCATGGATAGAGGAGCCAGGCAGGCTACAGTCCGTAGGGTTGCAAAGAGTCAGACACGACTGAAGCAGCTGAGCGCATGTGCACACCTTAATGGTTGTGCTGTGGGCTTGAGTCCGAATGCCTGGGTTCAAATTCTGGCTTTGTACATATTGGTTATGAGCTTTATAACTTTGGGCACCTTAAGATCTACATCTTAGTTGCCTCATCTGTAAAAATAGAAATAATAGAACTTACTTCATCAGTAGTCTGGAGCAAAGGTTAAAAGAAATACATTTGTACCTTCCACATGACAAAAGCTTCACCTAAGTTTGGGGCTACTATTGTCTTGATTATTATTAGGAAATGCTGTCAGACAAGACACAGTTGGTAAGGTGGGTTAGGTGAGACTGTGAAAAACAGCGTTTGAATCTTATTCTGTATGCATTGGACCACAGCTGGGATGACTGTGATTTAGGGAGGGAAATATTTGGGTTTTAGATTTCCCTGGTGGCTCAGTGGTAAAGAATTCTCCTACAACACAGGAGACATGGTTTGATCCCTGGGTCAGGAAGATCCCCTGGAGAAGGAAATGATAACCCACTCCAGTAATCTTGCATGGGAAATCACATGGACAGAGGAGCCTGGCAGGCTACAGTTGATCAGATCCCCAAAAGAGTTATATATGACTTAGCAACTAAACAACAAAATTTGGGTTTTATTTTTAAAAGAAAGAAGTTCCAGATTGCCAAATAGAAAAGAGACTTCAGAGAGAGGGGACTGAAGACTAGAGACCTGTCTGGAAGGTAAGATTGTCAGTGGTGTTGGGGTGCAGAGGAGACAGAGCCTCTAGAAAGATAAATCAGATATGAAACAATAAGGATGGAGGTAGGGGCCCGAATCTTCCCAGCCTGGACAACTGTGTGCTTCAGTGAGGTCACTAACCAAAACTCTGAGTATGGGAAAATTAGCATCTTTAGAGATTGCTTAGGAGAGCGTTATAGTATAGAGCTTTGTTCTTCAGAGCGTGGTGGTCCGTGGACTAGCACCACCTGGGAGTAGGATAGAAATTCAGAATTTCCAGACCTCACCCCACAGCTCCTGAATCAAAATTGCACTGAACCATGTCCCCAGGTAATATGAGTGTACATTAAGGTAGAAAACTACTAGAACAGAGCAGGTTTTGCACACTACAGCCCTTTGACCTAATCCAGCTTGCTATTTTTGTTTTTAGCTTGAGAGCTAAGAAATTTTTTGGAGTAGAGTTGATTTACAATAGTAGGTTCTTTCAGGTGTACAGCAAATTGATTCTGTTATATCCATACATATATATTCTTTTAATTTCTTTTTCCATTATAATTTATTATAGGGTATTAAATATAGTTCCATGTGCTATATGGTAAATCTTTGTTATTTATTTTATATTTGATAGTGTATATCCATCAATCCTCCACTCCCAATTTATCCCTCCTTCCCTTCCCTTATGTTTGTTTCCTATGTCTGTGCGTCTGTTTCTGTTTGGTAAATAAGTTCATTTGTACTATTTTTTCAATTCTACATATAAGTGTAACATATTTGTCTTTCTCTGTCTGACTTACTTCACTTAGTATGATAATCTCTAGGTCCATGCATATTGCTGCAGACAGCATTATTTCATTCTTTTTTTATGGCTGAGTAATGTTTGATTATAAATAGTCTATTACATATATGTATATACACACACACATATATATATGCTGCATCTTTTTCATCCATTCATCTGTTGAATGCCTTTTATATTTTTAAAATGGTCAGAGAAAAGGAAGAAAAATATATCATGACATAAAAATTATATGAAATTCAAATTTCAGTGTCCTTAACTAAAGTTTTACTGGAACACAGCCATGTTCAATCCTGACAGATTGTCAATTATTGCTTTTTGCTCTCCAACTGTAGAGCTGAGTAGTTGCCACAGAGAAGGCACAACCCACTAAGCCAAAAATATTTACCATAATGAATTTACCTCATTCATCATAATGAATGAGGCTCTTAACAAAAAGTTTCCTGATTTCTGATCTAGAGAAAGAACTTGGGAGTTAGGAATACGGAAGTTCTAGTCCTAGGGCTTCCCTGGGGGCTCAGCGGTAAAGAAGAGACTCGAGTTCAATCCCTAGGTCAGGAAGACCCCCTGGAGAAGGAAATGGCCTCCTACTCCAGTATTCTTGCCTGGGAAATGCCATAGACAGAGGAGCCTGGAGGGCTATAGTCCACGGGGTGGCAAAAAGTCAGATATGAATTAGAGAGTAAGCAACAAACAAGTTATTTAAAATATCTGTTCTATTTTTTTTTTCCGCTTGTAAAATGAAGATATAATTTCTACCTTGCAAAATCATAAGAATAAATAGGAATGATACCTGTTGTACTTACCCCAAAGGCTAGCACATAGAAGTGCTCAGTACATATCAGCAATTATTACTCAGTAAAAATATTAGTGACCAAGGTACACCCCAGGGCTTTTACTGAAACCTACACCATGCAGACTTCTTTTCCGGCACATCTAACACTGTTGCTTTTTTGAACATTCACTCTAAGTTACCTAGATTTCTATCCTGTCAACTAACCAATTTTAGAGGAACGTGTAGTAATAAAGAAAATTACTCCTTTACATCAGTAGTTAAACCTGTCATGAATAATGATATTAATAACTAATAACTTACAATGTGGTATAGATACTAGGGAGTAATTTATTTTGATATTTTTATGCCATCATAATGAATTTGTTTGTTATTCATTGTAACTCTACATTCAAGGCATAAATCAATGTTGCTTTATATTCTGGCAGATGCTGTGTGTATTTCTAGAGGTTTTCTAGGGTAAAGAATTAACATTTATTAATAGTAACAGAAGCATGGGGGTGTTTTGAATACAGTTGAAAAGCATCAATAAAAGAAAATCATTGCCTCGAGTTTTTTCCCCCATTTTGAGGGAATGCTGCAAAGAACCATGCTGGTATTTAATACATGGACCTTGATTTGAACTTAAATTGAATGTAGATAAACATTTTGGTTATCTCAATTGAAGTATAACTTTTCCTCAAAGGAAAGATACTGTTTCAAGAAAAATGGAATGTTCCTGCCGTTTTACCTTGGCCTTTTCTTATTAACTTCTCTCTGATATCTCGTCTAACAAATAGTGATATCCGGGGATGCTTAGTGCAAAGAGCAAGACAACAGCAAAACTGAGGATTTATGTGTAGCTATTTCCTGGTTGTGCATATAAGATTGGGCCGTGGTGTTAAGTATCAGATAATTTTCTTTGATCTTCATTTATTGTAAATATCTTCTCTTAGCACAGCCTTTAGCGGTTAGGAAATAGAGAAACCGACTCAGATTTCTAACATGTTATAATTATGACAAGTAAAAAAGAACAGAATATTGCCTCTTAATATGAAACAGTCTATTTCTTCACAACTTTGTAGAGATAGATACATATATGCTTTCTATTTATATTATTATTCTCCATCTTAATTTGCTTTGTTAATCAACATTTATATTTCTAGTTGGTCTCTACTAGAATTATGCCAAAATTATGTTTATACAATTGTTGAGAATATTTTGAACTTTTACTTAAACTTCTTCAAATTAAACATTTAAATGTGAGCTCTTTTTAAAGATCTTAGATTGAATCAGCATGAAAAAATTCTCTAGAGTTCTTTTAAATATAAAAGAATATCTCTTACATTTAAATTACAGATAGTACAGAAGTATCTGAAAAGCCTTTAAAATGACTATCGTTTAAAACAAATGTGTGCTTGTTTACTAACATATTAATAAACATGCAATTTACTAATTAGTAAATTTGCAATATGTAAACCTGGATAGTCCCATAATTAGCGTTACTAAACTGCTAGCGAAAAACATAAATGTGCTTATTTTCAGTACTACATTTAGGATGGTGAACTTGCTATGAAGATCTCATCCTCTTGTTTCTGTCTTTTCTGTACTAGAAACACTAAGGCAGTAAAAATTTGATAATGGAAATTTCAGCTTGGTTGAGCAAGTTAAGCAATCTAAACACTTAGTTGCAAAGTTGCTATAAAGAGTTAAAAAACAAAAACTTGCTGTAGGGAATTAGGTGGATAAGTGATGATATGGAGGGAAAGTAGCCATATTTCAAAGGAAATTCAACTGACTATTTCTTACTGGACAGTGCAGTCTTATGAAACATTGCTAACAATGGATGTGTTGTCTAATTTGAAGCACATTTATCATATGAGGTGACTGGAATACCATTGTATATTCCACATGCGACAATGTAGCCTTGTATTTTCTTCTTGGCACATAGCTCTTAGAGTTTCTAACTTTGGAAGGTGAACTTGTTTGACAACTTGAATCAATTGTAAAATGGTCACCCTTCCTTTTGCTACTGAGTATTCAGTCTAGGGACATTAGGAACACCATAGTTCTGAAAATTAAAAAGAAACAACAGGATTGCAAAGCATTATTGCAGGCTTAATCTGAGTGGACTTTAGATATTCAGGGAACTGAAACCCTTGCTACTTCACTGGGGCTTTTGCTCTATAACCTAATGATGCAGACCCCAGATATTACCATAAAAGAAAGAGGCTAATCATTCAAACATTCGCATCAAATACCTGCAGAATAGTGTATATATGTGTGTTAGTTGCTCAGTTGTGTCCCACTCTTTGTGACCCCATGAACTGTAGCCCACCAAGCTTCTCTGTCTGTGGGATTCTCCAGGCAAGAATACTAGAATGGGTGTCCATTCCCTTCTCCAGGAGATCTTTCCAAACCAGGGACTGAACCAAAGTCCCCTTCACTGCAGGTAGATTCTTTACTGTCTGAGCCACAGGGAAGCCCATATGGTTATGGTTAGAGTCAAACCAACATGATTCCATAATAAAGTTTTTCTTTCTGTTTCTGTAACATAATAATGCTTTGTTTTGCGTGGTTACTAAGATGCTTATTCAAAAGGAGCAGCAAGAAAAATGCTGGATAGCTGCACTGCAATTACAGCTGCTAAAAATCATAGTTGACCAAACATATCTTTGGAAAGGTGCCATAATATTTCTTTTATGCATCTAGTGAGGATAGACCCAATGCGTTTAGCTTTGACCTGCTTGGAGAAGCTTGTAAGAGAGTAAAGAATTTCCTTCCAGTTTTTTCTTTACTGATTTTAGAAAGAAAGACTCAAAGTTTCGACTAAGATATGGAAACTTTCATGTCTCTCAGGGGGTAGCAGAAAAGAAAGCAAGCAAGGCTGTCTGTCATATCTTTACATAATACGTTAGACTTAGCTTATAGGCAAGGATTTTTGCAGGACTCGGAATCAACACAGATTGTATACACAAAGAAACTTTAATGAAGGGCTCCCTTATAGAGGCATGATCTTATAAAGAGAACAAATAGGTATGTTGGGGCACCATGAGACTGGCCAAAGCTGGAAGTCTTCAGCAGAGAGGGGACTTGCCATCGGCCTTCCTGGTGAATCAGATGATAAAGAGTCCGCCTGCAATGCAGGAGACTCAGGTTCAACCTCTGGGTGGTTTCAGGGGTTGAAGCATCCTTGGGGAAGAGAATGGCTATCCACTACAGTATTCATGCCTGGAGAATCCCATGGACAGAAAAGCCTGGCAGGCTATAGTCCATGGGGTCGCAAAGAGTCAGACATGACTGAGCAACTACCACAACACAAACCAAGTTTAAGCTTCAAGTTTACTCATTACATAGATGAGAGGAGTCAGTGATATGTTCTCATGGTCATATATTTTAAAATACAATTTACAGGTTTAATTTTACACGTTTTGTGCTTTGTAAAACCTGGATATGAAGCGAAGAGCTGACTTATTAGAAAAGACCCTGACTGTGGGAAAGACTGAAGGCAGAAAGAAAAGGAGACGACAGAAGACAAGATGGTTGGATGGCATCACCGACTTACTGGACATGAGTTTGAGCAAGCTCTGAAAGACAGTGAAGGACAGGGAAGCCTGGTGTGCTGTAGCCCATGGGGTTGCAAAGAGTTGGACTGCTGCTACTGCTGCTAAGTCACTTCAGTCGTGTCCGACTCTGACCCCATAGACGGCAGCCCACCAGGCTCCCCCGTCCCTGGGATTCTCCAGACAAGAACACTGGAGTGGGTTGCCATTTCCTTCTCCAATGCAGGAAAGTGAAAAGTGAAAGTGAAGTCGCTCAGTCGTGTCCAACTCTTAGCGACCCCATGGACTGCAGCCCACCAGTCTCCTCCATCCATGGGATTTTCCAGGCAAAGTACTGGAGTGGGGTGCCATTGCCTTCTCTGAAAGAGTAGGACATGACTGAATAATGACAAAACCTGGATATGCCTTGGGCCACAGGATAAGGAGAGTGCCAAGTGTTACCTGAGAGAAGTGGAATTGTGGGGTTAATCGATCGGGAGGACACTTCAGAGGAAGTGGAGTTGTAGAGAGACATGGCTGCTTCTAGAACGCAGCCCAGGACACGGAGGAAGTGAGAAATACCTTAAATCCTCTCTCATCCCCCTTTCTAGTTTCCTGATGACACTTTCCATTGGCTGAATCCAACATGAAGTCAGCAGATAAAAAGCCCATGTGAAGCTGTATGAACACAGGCATCCTGAGATGCTGAGTTGAGCAGAGAGAGATACAGAATGGATTGGGGTGAGGGAGGGGTTGCAGAAGAACCAGGAAAATTATGAAAAATAAAATCAAACTGATATCCTGCTTTTTAATTTCAATATTTTAAATATACAATTTCATGTATTAGATTCTCTTTTAGAGACCACTGTGAGCCTAGAAATGTATGGGGAAGGGAGTTTCTTATGGTAGATTCTGAGAAGAATAATGTGCAACATAATGTTTAAAGTTGTACTGCACACTTCAGTTTGTATAAGAGACTCGGTTAAAACAAGTAACAGGACAGAACAACCACGGGCCAAAGTTACCCTCGTGGTAAATTGTGATGGGGAGGAAATGACTGTGAGTTATAAACAGGGTTATTCAATCCACAGACACTTTCCAGATGAGCAACTACCTTTCGACCTGAGCTTTCATTAATAACTGTTCAAATATTTACATGTATCACTGATGAATGGGTAGGAATGTTAGCCTCCTGAAGTGTTGTCTTGGAGAGGAAGGCCTTTCTGGTAGGATGACGGGGAGAGAATTTATTTTTCATGAATGGATTCTAGACTGAGGGACTGCCAGTTACGCTAGTCAATAAATGGAGGACGTTACAGCGGGATTGCTAAGTTTTGGGTTCTTCCTTCTAAACTTCAAGGTAGGTTTTTTGTTTTTGTTTTTCCATTGTTGTTTTGCTTGTTTGGGTGAGCTTCAGACAAAGGAAGTTGGCTTTTCAGCATGCCTGAGACTACTATCTCCATCTTTGTTTGTATCCCGCTGTTCCTTATTTGGGTAATAGATGTCTTCTTTGGAATCTATTGTAAACCTGGGTTTTACAATGGGAATGCATTTGCTTGTCTGTTTTGTCTTCATTTTAAGAAAAACTGTGTGATGTTGGATGTTAAACTAAAGAATCTTTTGATGTCATGTGGCACTATTTCTGCTCTTCTTAGGTTATCTGTTTGTCGTCCTCCCTAGCCTCACATCCTGAGCCTTCTCTTTCATATTGATTTCCCAGTACAAAGGCATCTTGCTCCCTACAAGCGTTCCACGCAGGGCCTGTCGGCACTCTTCCCTCTGCCTGACATCCCTTCCTGTTTCGAGTCACTCACCTATCCCTTACTCATCTTAATTCAGCCCTGGCATCCTTACAAGCAACCACCCCCAATTCTCTGTGTACTTCTATGACATCATTTACGTAGCATATATCACATCATATCTGTGTGCTTGACTTTGCCTCCCGGACCACATGCCCTTCCAAGCCAAGGAAAGGGTCTGATTCCTACCTGTACCCAGAGTGTGTAGGACCTGGCATGAAGCAGATCATCAGTAAGTATTGGTTGAGCTGAACAATTGTATAATTGTACAGATTTCATTCTCCCCAAAGCAAGAAACACTACGTAATCCTCAAGGTAGCTCTCGTGTCCTAGTTAAAACTTAGTCCAATGTGTAAAATTTAATTATCTCTCTCTGATTAATTGGCTCCTGAGATGACTTTTGGATTTTCCCTGTGCTTGGGGTAAAATTAGACCAGTAAGTGTCTGCTCCATCACACTGAGCTACCTGAAAGAGTTAGCTATACTTTTTCTTAAGTCTACATTGCAGATTAGGTAATACCTTTTATATGAAACAGTAGAGAAGGCAACTAACCTGCTGACCACTCTATGCCAAGTCCCCAGTGAGTAAGGTGGCAATGACAATATCCATTATCACACGGGTTTCATGCCCACTCTGTTATATGGAGAGAATATGGATCTTATGGCCATTTGTTACCCAGAGGAGGTCAAGTAATTTCCCCAAGATCTGCATTCTGGAGGCAGCAGAATTTGAACCCTGATCTTCCTCAGTCAGCTCCAGTGCTTTCTATTCATTATTCCGTCTCAGAACTAAACCCATCATGATCAGACATTATTTTTGCTTTCATCTGACCAATACTCAATACTTATATAGTCCTGAGGAGGTTTTGGCCTCTTCCAAAAAGCCATATTGTGCACTGGGCAAATAATGTACATTTTCAGCAATTGAATGAGAATTGACTTTGGAGGTAGTGTTGGAGAGGAATGAAGACTTTGAAAAAGATAGATAAAGAAATGATTGAGACTAATGATATACTGAATATATAACTTAGGGCAAGGAAACATATTCTTTTGCTCAGGGAAGATGTTTATCAGTGTTCCTAAAAATGCATGGGCTCTGTACCTTTCTAGGAAGTGGACTGGAAATCTACTTTGGGTCTATACATATGATGAGTCAATTTGCCAATGAAGTGTTTGGGGTTGGACTATTTTCTATCTGCTTTTCTAAGTACCTGAGTGTTTTATACCTTGCTAGGCATCATCTATTTCAGAGGAGAGCACTTTTAAAATGGGTTTCCCTCTAAACTCAGTCACATTTTTAGTGCATGGTGAAATTCATTTGAATAATGGGCTTTATTTTCTGTGTGCTTTCAGCAGAATTGTGAGCATGGAAAGAAAACAAGGCAGATTTGTAGGGTAGCTGCAAAGTGAAAAATATGCATTTGAGTGAGTGATGGCATGTGGTTGATTTTATTCCCCCACCCTTTATGGTCTTCCCCAGGGTTGCACAGATGGGGGAGGGGTGGCTGTTGTCCTTGAATTCACATCAGGATATTGTGACACTTCACAGGATAGATTCTAGGGAGAAAAACATCCCGAGATTTGCAAAGACTAAAGAGGCCTGGCAAAGTGGAATCCATTTGCTTAAAATGGTAGGGAGTTTATTTACTGGATTAAGTGTGAGGTATGTTGATAACAGATGGAACGAATGATCACATGACATATTTAAATAGTCTAAGGATAACCTCGATGTCCTGGTCAATGTTCCTTCTCTCGATTAATGCCAGTGCTAATTAACTGGCACAAGTGTTCCTAGCCATATGGGGGATGTTGCGAAAGCCGGCTGGCAGCCTATATCCAGCCACTACCTGTGCGTAATTTAGTGCTTAGCTCGGTGCTTTGGGACTTCCATAATGGAACAGCCCAGTACAGAGAGAGCCAGTGGTGGCAAGCGTCACAATGTCATCTGTGTTTCTTTGGTGCACATCATTCCATATGTGGTTGACAAATTAGACCTTGTGTTGACTTTTTGTGGGATAAGGGACCCTGTCCTTAGTCCATGTTTGTATGTTGGCTCCTTGAGTTCCTGACCAGCCTGTTAGTTGATTTTTATTCTGATAGGCAGTTAATTCAGAAATGATCTTCATTGAACTGATTCTGTGCCAGTCAGCAATCTGTCTGCTTTATGACTTGAAATAGGAAAGGAAAAACTAGTGTAGGTCATTAGAGTAATGTGGTTTAGAATGTAGGTTCTATGTTCGTCTCTCACTGTGATTCTCATAGGAAGCAAGTGTGCTGGGGGAAGCCTGCACTGCCGGATTTGGAGTCTCATGATTTGGGGAAGAATCCCACTCAGGTTGGTCATGAGCCTTTGGGTGCTCCAAAGGGCTGGCTTGGGAAAGAAAAGATATAATTCCAGCAATTTCCACCAGTCTTTTCCAAGCCAATTCAAAGAAGAATAAAGTTGAGGAACTTTACATGTGGTCCAGTGGTTAAGAATCCTCCTGCCAATGCAGGGGACATGGATTAGACCCCTGGTCTAGGAACTAAGACTCTGCATGCCCAGGGTTAACTACGCCCATGTGCCACAACCACTGAGCTCACCTGCGGCAAGTACTGAAGCCTGTGCGCCCTAAAGCCTGTGCTCTGCAACAGTACAGAGGCCACTGCAATGAGAGGCCCTCGCACCACAACTAGAGAGTAGCCCCCATTCGCCACACAGAGTGAAAGCCTGCGTGCAGCAATAAAGAGCTCATTAGCCATATAATAAATAAATAATAAAAGCAACACATTCCTCTCTCTTTAAAAGAAAGAGTAAAGTTGAAGTGAAAATAGGATGCCCATGTCATTTGTCATAACATGGAATACTTAAAAGTGAAGAGTTCGTTAATAATTATTCAGGGACTCTGGCATAAGACAGGACTGACCTGGAGACACTGGGGTGTGTGCTATCTGTAAAAGTCAGGGCACCACACTCGCTCTGCAAATGCAACTTGGAGACAAGCCCTGGAGAGTCCCCTAGTCTGACTAGGGAAGAGGATTCCAGCCCCTCAGGACCTCCCAGACAGGAACTGTGAAGCTTTCATTGTCTTGGGAAAAGCTGTTTGAACCCCCTCTTTACCTTGATTGGCTATGAAACAGGGGGTTTGGGTACCTGCATCTCAGAACTGGGTAAAGGAGTAAATTAGATGTGCATAGAGCACCTAGGACAGGGACTGTCTACTCAGGAGTTGCTCCTTAATAAATATCACCTTGTCCTCTTACCTCCTTCCTACCCCTGCTCCCTTCCCCACAGAGACAGCTGCACTCTATACAATGTAGTAATATGCATTTTTAAAGGAAGGGACCAGAGTTTTGTATTCTCTAATTGACGCTGACCCCTTTGAAGTTAGCCATAGTGTGTTATTAATCATTTATCCCAGTCACATGATTCCCTGGGACAGGGTAGTACTTGGTAAATATTCAGTGAATAGATGAATGGATTCAAGAATAAAAGAATTGTGATTGTTCCACAGTAGAGGTTTCTCAGAGACGAGTATGGCTGCCTTCTTGGCTGATAAGAATTCAGGAAGCACGAGAACACAGAGTGGTCTCTCCCAAATGGAAACTTAAGCTGAGTGGCAAAATAAGAAGGCTGTTCACGAGGGTTTGTCATAACCAAGGAAGAACTGGCACTCCTGTCCCTGCTTGGCTCCCAAGTTCCTGCTGAGTTTCTGAGATGGAGAGGAAGCAAATATGGAGCCCAGCACAGCGGGGAGAGAGAAACACATGTAATTTCCCTTGTGCCCACCCTCTGCCTCCCACACCAGCAATTATGTCGCTTCTAGCCACCAGCCTGCTCTAACAGGCTGCTGCATGCCCGGCTTATGATGGTCGGACCAGGGGCCTGAGAATATCAGCTCTTTGGACTTTGGTGTCCACATCTCAAGTCTGTGAAATCTGATGGCCCTGTATTGACTTAGTGGCTTTTGTTTCCTGTCTGCACTAAGGGGTGGTAAGGAAGCTCTGGGGAGGATGTGGATAAGATCTGAGATGTGGACCAGAGTGTGGGCTCTGGGGTGACACTGCCCAGCTCTACTGATTACAAATTCCAGCTCTACTGATTACAGCAGTGTGACCCTATGCAGACTGATCAAATTCTTTAAGTCTCCATTTCCCCATTTATTAAACAGTGATGATAATTATATCTTCAGACATGACTTAATGACTGAACAGCAACAACAAGAATTATATCTACCTTACAGGGTCATTTTGAAGGTAAAATGAGATGCTTTATGTAAAGCATTTAGGGCTTCCCAGGTGGTACAGTGGGTTTCCCTGGTGGTTCAGAAGGTAAGGAGTCCTCCTGCAATGCAGGAGACCTGGGTTCGATCCCTGGGTTGGGAAGATCCCCTGGAGGAGGGCATGGCAACCCACTCTAGTATTCTTGCCTGGAAAATCCCCATGGACGGACGGACAGAGAAGCCTGGTGGGTTACAGTCCATGGGGTCGCAAAGAATCAGACTCACCTGAGCCACTAAGCACACACACACACAAAACAATTTGTATTGTGTTTGACACATAGTAGGCACAGGATAATTATTAACCACCATTTTCCATATTAGTGCTAGTAGGATTGTTGCCATCATTGTTAATGTGGTTTGAACCTAACCCTTCATTATACTGAACTGTCTCAAAGAGGTGATTGCTCCCAGTTAGCCAACACCAGGGAACCTCCAAGGGAAAAAGCAGATGTCGTAAGACCAGGGAATTGTCACATCTAGTATATTACATGCTTCAATAGCCAGAAGCTGATTAGTACAAATCTAATTTTGCACTAACCTTCCAGAAGCTGAGTGTACAACTGGGCTGCTTGGGTTCAGTTTGACTGTTGAAAGGAGATATTTACATGGGAGGTACCTGTGAATATTCAGAAATACCACCTAGTACCAGTTAATAAAAGCAAAATCCATCTATCTATACATACCTAATATTAAAAAAAAATTAACCTCCCACCAAGAAAGAAATATACTGAAACTACTCTAAGACTTGAAGCTTGAAGGGCACAGTCAGCCCTGGGGGGAGAAAACCAAAAAGATCAGAAAAAGAACTAATCCCCCATGCTTTTGGAGCTGGCTTTATCCGTGTCCTCTTTTCGTTCTTGTGTGTCTGAGTTGCACTGTACCTTTGCTGCTCCTGCTACTAATACTATTCTACTGTCAAGTGGCTGGCACGCCAGACGGAGAGAACTGTTCTGTACTTTGAGCTTGAGCTGGGCGCTGGGAAACCCTGCCGTCCTGGATTTGCGGCCGCACGACGCCATTCTTCCAGCAGAAGCCACCGCGCCCCAGGGCACGGTGTTCTGGCGACTGTGGCAGCCAGCCCCACTTTGGCTGGTGAGGGGCTCTGCCTGATGGAAATACCTAATATTAAAAAAAAATTAACCTCCCACCAAGAAAGAAATATACTGAAACTACTCTAAGACTTGAAGCTTGAAGGGCACAGTCAGCCCTGGGGGGAGAAAACCAAAAAGATCAGAAAAAGAACTAATCCCCCATGCTTTTGGAGCTGGCTTTATCCGTGTCCTCTTTTCGTTCTTGTGTGTCTGAGTTGCACTGTACCTTTGCTGCTCCTGCTACTAATACTATTCTACTGTCAAGTGGCTGGCACGCCAGACGGAGAGAACTGTTCTGTACTTTGAGCTTGAGCTGGGCGCTGGGAAACCCTGCCGTCCTGGATTTGCGGCCGCACGACGCCATTCTTCCAGCAGAAGCCACCGCGCCCCAGGGCACGGTGTTCTGGCGACTGTGGCAGCCAGCCCCACTTTGGCTGGTGAGGGGCTCTGCCTGATGGAACTGAAAAGTGAATTTCGCCTTTGTGCCTCCACCATGCAGCTCTCTCACGATGAAAATAGAACCTGCTTTCATCTTGCTGGGCCTGACGAAGAGATAGCTCCCAGACTGCAAGTCAGCATTTGCCGGCACGATTGTGTGGCAAAATCTATTTTTAAAAGTCTATAAGTTCTCCTGGTAGACTAAATGGGTACTCTTTTCTGGGAGCAATGGGAGACTAGGTACCCATGATGGGCTTGTCAAGTAATGAAGGGAGATTAGCTCCCCACTTCTTTTCACTGGGAGCCTGGCATCCTGCAGCTACCTCGAGCCGAGTTGTGATAGGGAGAGTCGACTCCCCCACGGCCCGCCACTGCCGGAAAGGAGGGAGGGATCGCCGGTGCTCTGTGTCCGCTTCCAGCTGTCCTGGGTGGTGCGGGCTCTGCGTCTTCAACCTTTGTGACTCACATCCGCAGGTCACATGAGGTTGACCATCCTGACACGAGCGTCACTGGCATGGAAAAGTAAATTAAGAAATCAGGTTAGGCTTCTTTTGGTCTTTTGTTCCTCTTTCTTTGTAACCTGAGCGGATTAGGAAGACTTGATGACGGCTTGATTAATCAGGAGTTCTTATAAAAACAAACTTGGGGACTTGAGGTACAATTAAAAAAGCTGGATGAATGTAAAGTTACACAAGGCAGGCTGCGTGCTTCCCATACCTGAGCTCTCCAGCTGTGCCTGCTCTTATGCTGTCCTTCCTGCTGGGACCACGATCTCTGCCACTCTGTCCCCAGGTGGCATCTCATAGCCTCTTCCTTTTCCTTTTCTCTCAAGTTCTGGCCTAATGATGGCTCGTTCTGGCCACTTGCCTGCTCATCAGAGATTACTCTAAGGCATCTTTCATATCGCTTTCATATTGCAGAGTGGTTCTCCAACTTTTCAGCAGTGGTTTTGTCCCTTGCCTCTTCAGTTAGATTATAAATTATTTGGAGGGCAGAACGATGTTCTATATTTCTTTGCTATGTCTCATTGGTGTATGTGTATATATATTTCCTTGTTTTCCTTCTTATTTTTAACAAGTGTAATGTATTTCCCTTATCTAAAATTATGAATAGAGTTAATAAAAAATAAATTGAAAATACATGTCTTAAAATGGCAAACATTATTCACTTTAGGGTATGTAACTTCTAATATGTATGTATTTTAATTGGTCTAGCTGGGTTAGACAAAGAGAACTGGGAGGAGGGGACAATGTATTTTATACATATTAACCCTTGAATCCTCAGAACAAGCCTATGGATTATGAGCAATGATCGTCTTTGTTTTAAGGATGGAGAAACTGAACCTCAGAGCTCTGAACCGTCTTGCCCAAGATTGGATAGCTAATAAGTGATAGTGTGTGCTATACATAAAGTGAAGTCGCTCAGTCGTGTCCGACTCTTTGAGACCCCATGGACTGTAGCCTACCAGGCTCCTCCGTCCATGGGATTTTCCATGCAAGAGTACTGGAGTGGGGTGCCATTTCCTTCTCCAGGGGATCTTCCTGACCCAGGGATTGAACCCAGGTCTCCCGCATTGTAGGCACATGCCTTACCGTCTGAGCCACCAGGGAAGTTCCTGAGTGCTACACCTAGTACTTTGTAATTTATTATTATTACTTTTTACTTGACAACGTAATAATCCTGTCATTTATTTACTAAGTTCCTGGTATGTGTCATACATAATGTTAGGAACATTTTGCATGGAAAGAAATAGCCTCTGCTCTCATGAAGTAGGAGAGAGAGAACTGAAAAATCGAAACCGTGCGATCTATGCTGTATGGATCGGAGAAGTTCAGGGTGCTGTGGGGACATACGACAATACCGAATTTAATCTGCAAGTGGTGCACACATTTACCTTCATTGCTTATGACTGTGTTATTTCAAATAATCTTTTTTTTATTTTAGAATACTTTTGAATTTATGGGAATTTTGTAAAGATAGTACAGAACATTTTCATATACCTTTAACCAGTTTCACCTAATTTGCTGTCATAGGACTGTGGCACACTTGTCACAACCAATGAACTCATCTTGGTACACTGCTGTTAACTGAGCTCTATACTTTAATAAGATTTCATTCGTCTTTCCATAACATCCTTCTTCTGCTCCAGGAACCCATCCAGGAGCCCATATCACACTTTCTTGTCGTGTATCCTTGGGCTTCTCTGGGTTGTGGCAATTTCTCAGACTTCCCTTGCTTTTTTGATGCCCTTATTAAATTTGAGGAGTTATTGGCCTGAACTGTTATAGGATGTGTCTCAACTGATGCTTCTCTTGTGGTTAGACTGGGGTTATGGATTTTGGGGGAACCCCACAGAAGTGAACACCATCCTCACTACATCATGTCCAGAGTACATGCTATCCACATGAATTATGATGAAGTTAGCCTGGATCACTTGGCTAAGGTCTGTGTGTGGGATTTCTCCACTGTAAAATTACTCCCTACCCTGCATTCCAGATTGTACTTTTAGAAACAAGTCAGTATGTAAAGCCTACACTTCAGGAATGGGGAGTTAAGTTCCACTTCCTTGAGTGGAGATTATGGTTGCATTGTCACACTATTTGGATGTTCCACGCTGATTTCCCCAGTGCCCTACTGATAGACATTGAACTTTTCCCATTTGTATCAAATTTTAAAGCAATGTTATAAGAATATCTTTTATGATTATCCTGGAACTCCTCAAATTATATTCTTTAGAAAAACCCTTTTCTAAATAAATTTGGGTCAGGAGGAGGTATTTTTAAAAAGATTTTAAATTTTGGTGGTGAATTAACTTTATAGAAAGGGAATACCAATTTACACTGGTGAGTGCTATTTTTACCAAACCGTAGAAAGTATGTCTATTATTGCTTTTAATCACTGATGATTTGATAAGCAGAAAATTTAAGCATATAGTGGGTGTACAATTAAAAGAAAGATATAAAATCAAAGTCCTATTTTGACTGAAAAATCATCATCATTCTTTTGTTTTGCAAGGGAACAAAATGTTAATTCAGTGGGTATTTGCTGGACCATGTTCTGGATAGGTAGATAGTTCCCACTCCACGGGATATTTTAGTCTAGGAATGGAGGTAACATTAAAAAACTCAAAATTTTCCTGCAACTCAAATAATACCTCCAATTCAAAATGTGCTTATATTTATTTTATTTCCTGTTTAGACTGTCTACATGACTTTTCATGTTGAAAAAAAGTAGTGAAGATTGCTTGAAGTATTTCTGCAGTGCTAAAGTTTATTTAACATGAAATTTAGAGACCTACATAGATGGAGAGATTATTGGTGCATGAAAGAAACTTACACTCCAAACAGAAATTGTTTATGTAAATATCAGACTCTGAACAGTTCTTCACTGAGGAAATCTGCCTTTGTGAGTTCACAGATGCCAAATGGGAAGTGATTATGAAAGAATTATGAATTCCAAGATGTAGTGTTACATGTGCCTAAGTTTAGATTCCCAAAGGGACCAATTTACTAATACTAAGTGGATGAGCACAATGGGATATGGTGAAAACAGAACTGCACAGATTCAGCAAGTGTGGAAGTGCATTTTAAACAAATAACAGTAATATGGGAGTTTCAAAGGACTGAGATTTTTTTGTCCTAAACCCTATCCTTATTTGCGATGATCTTAATGTACTACATTTAGATTGGGTACCAGAGGAAAAAAGTTCTGAGATTATTAATAGCGAAAACTACCGATTCTGTGAAATCTGACTGGGCAGAGTGATAAGAAATTGGAAATCATTTAGAGCAATCAAAATCTAAAAATGGATAGAGATTCCTTTCTTAGAGGGACATTTTCAGCTGTTCTTCAGTGAATTCAATTACTTTTCTGCCTCGCTGCTCATCAGTTCCTTGTTTATCCCAAGGAGAACTGTGCCTTTGATGGTTCCGTTTTAGAAAACACTTGGATCAGTAGGACAAGAGGTGAAATTTGGAAACTATTTCATTAAGGTCAAAAATCTATGAAGCTGTACTTCTGCCCCTTCCTCTGTTCCTTCTCATTCCTCCTTTTCCGCTTCATCTTCCTCCCCCTCCCTCTCCCCCTCCTTCCTCTCTCTCGCTCTCCCTCCTCCTGCGCCCTTCTCTTTCTCCCCACCTCCTCCTCTTCTTTCTTCCTTCTCCCCCTTCCTCTCCTTCCCTACCTCCTCCTTCCCCCTTCTCCCCCTTTGTCTTCTTTTCTCTCTCTTCATTTGCTTTTACTTTTTGGCAATCCGTCATCTTCTGCAGTAAAAAGACTGTGTCTGCTCATATTATATGGTATTCCTGGGTAGCTGATTTTAAGAGCTAAACTCTTTGCCTAGCTTAAAGTACAGAGGATAAAGAGCTCTGGCCATCCTCTGAAACGAATCTCCAAGTCCAAATCATTCTTAGTAGAACAGGTAAGCAGGAGACGGAAAGGGATTGTAGAAAAAATTCTTCATAATGTAATTGTAGCAGTGGTCAGTGCGGTGGCTTTGGTTCATGCAGTGAGTTATTTTTTAGTGATAATGGCCAACATGTATCCAGGGAAATAATACCTGGAAGAATCGGCGGGTACAAAGCCCACTGTGCCCTAGGACAGTCCACTTCCCCATAAAGCTAGAATTGTCTTACATCATAATTCCTGCCCCCCAAAAGCAACTCCAGCGCCCTGTGACTTGGAAATCCATCCCCAGACCCATTCTCCTTTCTAAAATGGGTATATGTGAAATGGAGTTTAAATATTTTCTGTGTGGAGTTTGTCCTTTCAGGAATGAGGTTCAAGGGCCATTATTTCCATTTAGAAGATAACCTGAAATTCTTGGTTTATATCAGTGGCCTGTCTGATCTAGTCTGATGGATAGCACATTCTAATCTAGAAGTTATTTTTACTTTCTCTCTTACAAAGTTGTATTGATTGGTTAATCCATTTTAGATATAAGGCATTACAAAATTATTTTCAGTGATTGAGAGTTCTGTGTTTACCAAAATCTCTGTATAATAAACATTAATTTCATAAAGCATTCTAAACAAAGTTACACTTTAACCTACAGTTTGGAGACACTACTTTACATCTGGGCTTTACAGATGTAACATCTATTTCCTATGGAGCTGAGTTGTGTTCTGGAGTCTGGAGTGGAGTAATCTTATGCTGGGCTTTGAGCGGAAAGCCATTAAGAAGGATCCTGGCAAATTAGAACTGGATTTTATAGGGTGATTCTTTGTGAGGCCCAGGTCTAGTTTATCAGAATGCCTACAATATAAGACATGTATTTAGTTCATGTATTTAGTTTCATGAACTAAATATAAAACAAAAAGCAAAACCAGTAACAAAAACACACACATAGACACTTGAACTAGTGAGATAAAAACATCTCATGGATTAATTTTGTTGATTATCATCTGGTTTCATGCTTTCTGTTACTGCTGACCATATAGTTACTATTCATTTTATATTATCACAAACATGTAGAGTCAGTGAAAATTAGTTGTTTCTTTTTTTATTTGTTTTTAACATGACAGCAGGAACCATAGCATATTCTCAAATGGAAATCTAGAATGTGCTTCAACCTGCCCGCTCTCCTCTGACAATTGCCTATTGAGATCACCTGAGAAATTCCAACTCAGCTTTTAAGACTTAAGTGAAATATCACCTCCTTCTGAAAGTATCCCCGAGTTAATGGAAGAGTTGGCACTACTATGTTCCATGTAGTACCTTCTATAGTTTTCTGTTACAAGATGGAATTCGTTAACATTACTGCAACTGTTTATTACATGTCTCTTGAGTTTCTGAAGGCAGGAATGGTATTCTTTCATCTCTGTGGATGAACAGAGAGTGCATAGGCAAGAGAAGGTCCTTAATACATATTTGGTAAATTAATTGATGGATGAGAGAGACCCACAAGTTTTCATAGCTTCTGGTAAATTGCTGATTACACTTTAGAGATTTAGACCAATAAAGGGATGCCTGAAAACTCAGGGTTCCACAGAAGATTTTAGGGATGTAAAATGATTAAAATATATTTTAAAATCTATACAGTTAATTATATACAGATTCTGACCACTTTTAAGCAATGGAATATGAGAAGAAATAGCTTAAATTAATAAGAATGATTTTTTTCCTTGTTAAGAGGTAACATGCTTTAAAAAAAAAATCAGATTTTGAAGGTTCTTATTATGTTTTCTCTCTTAAAAGTCCTTAGCCTCGGTGTTTTCGTAGGTAAAACTTAGATCATATCTACTTCTCCAGAGTAATGGTAAGGGTTAAATTATGATATTGTATGTAAAGTTCTCAGCATTATTGTCTGCACATAGTTGATGAAATGGTAGCTGTTGTCAGCATTGAAGTGAGGCTGTCTCTAGCTCCTAGGTTTGTGGCATTTATTAGTGAGCTACCCTCTAATGTTTACCCTCTCTAATAATCAAATGGGCTAGAAATTCATTTCCCAGAGAATGTTCATACAAATACCTGCAAAATCTCTGAGAGTTCCTAACACTGTACGATCCTGTGACCATGATAATCTTTGAAATGTTCTTTGAATTCTTTAGAAGAGTGTGTTAATGTTTTTTAATTGTTATTTTTTAAATTATTCTTTGACCTAGGGGCCAATAAGGTGAGGATGCTCATTGCATTTATACATTATTTTTGCCCATCTGTCGATGAATTAGTCTTTAATTTGGGCTGAGCCATTTTGGTATTTCAAAACAAACAAACATTTTGAAACAGCACAGGAAAAATGTCATTATGGATTTTAATATGTTACTATGTTTTATTTTGGGGGATTTTGATATGCAAAATTCCTATTGAAATGCAGAGGACATCACCACCATTGATTTGAATACTAAAAATGTACTCTGTTCTTCTTCCTTTTTTTCTCCTTATTTGAGAAATTGTATGGTTCAGAGCTAAATGACAAGGAAAACAGAATGTTAAAAAGCGTTAACACTGAGTGAGCTGCCCTGGTCAGGCAGTCATCACCGTGGACCTCGTCCAGCCCAAAATAGCCTAGATGAGCCTCTGAACAAGAGCAGCTGTGAAGGCTTCTCCCTGACTCCAAGGGGGCACCCAGCGGGGCAGCCACAGGGGATGCCTTCCAGCTGCCAAAGCTCGACCTTTGCTGGGCAGCAGACACACTGTCTCCTCACAGTTCTTCTTCAGCCTGGAAGTAATGTCCTAGAGGGCTGGAAGGAAGGTTCAGTCACTGTCTCTCATCACTTCTCTCTCTGGCTTGTGTGTGTGTGTGTGTGTGTATGTGTGTCTGTGTGTTCCTACCTAATGAAAGGGGTCACGCGATTACCACTCTCTGAGTGTCCTTCTCTGACTTCTTCACCTCTTGTACTTGCCTTCATTGTTCCCATTTCGCGTTACGTCACATCTTCAAGGAGGCCTTCCTTGTCACCCTTTTTCTCTTCTCTGCTTCCTTACCATGATGCGTTTTCATCAGTCTTTCAGAGTCTGTTTTTCTGACTCTAATGCAAGCTCCTCAAAGGCATGTCTTATTTGTCATTATATCCTCCAGTGACTACCTAGCATAATGCATGACAGGTACTAAGTGTGCAATAATTTAATGAAAGAATGAATAAATGAATGACCTGGAAAGTTGTTGGACCAGGAAAAGATGTGCATTTTTCCTTTCAAATAACAAAGTGTCACTTGGTGCCTCTACCTTCCAAAGAGGGACTTTTCATGGTTCCTCAGACTTTTTCTGCAACAATTCTTACTCAGGATACTCAAAGATGCTAAAATTAAACCCATGGCAAGGACCAGGAACTATATTTAGCAGAAACCTTTTTTTTTTTTTTTTGCTGATTTTCTCTGAGCAACTCCTCTACTTACTCAGTTCAGTTTTTTGTTTTTTTTTTTTAAAACCTCTCTAGGCCTCTACTCTAGACCCAAGTCTCCCATGGGTCTCAGCACTAGATAAGTTCTCTGGACCTACCACCAAGCCCAATTGTGCTTGCGCATGTTGTTTTTCTGATTTTACTGAGTTCTGTTGAGATGAACAGGATGTTTGTTGAGGCACGTCCCTTTGGGATACTGTGAAAAGGGACTGATCCTAAATAATGAGAAATTGTATCATTGAATGGGCTGTGATGATGAGGCAGAAAATACTACCACATATGGCTCTGTTCTTCCTCATGGGGAGAGAGAGACAGAGGGAGCATTTCTGTCTCTTGTAGAAATATATTAACCAGTTCAGACTTGCAGGGCACAAAATGGGATAATGAGCACCCCACAAGTGGATTTATGCTCAATGATTAGACAGTTGGCAGTTATCTTCTCCCCTTTCCGGAAGAAGTACACCTACTGAGGACAGACAGAAATTCAGTTTAATAGGGGGAAACGATGAAGAGAGTCCATAGAATTTACATGTGGGTTAACTTTTTTTTTGTTGTTTCAGTCAAAAGAAAAGAGAAGTTGTGAGCTGGGAATTGAGAACCATTTATGACCTCTAGCTCTGGCTTAGTGCCATTCTTTCACTTTGGGCAGAAATGGTGGAACTTTTGGACTCTGTTTCATAGTTCAGAATGGGATCAACAGCACTTTTGCACGCATCATCATACATTGCTTGAGCTCCCTATGTTGGTGAGAGAAAGATTACCCAAACAAATGAAAGATGAATTTTACTTGTAAAGCTACCATAGAGGAAGGGAAAGTGGGGTAAATCAGTGGATGCTTACTGGGGGTTTTGCAATCTTGTAGTTTTTCCTGCCTTTTCTCCTCTTTTCTAATGCAAAAGAGATATTATGGAAAGAGTTATGTCATTCTATAGACTATGAAACTTGTGGTTTTTCTCTGTGGCAACTGCCCTCATGGTACCACCGATGGTCTCTGGTTTCGGTGATTTTGCATAGAAAGGGCTTCTTCACTCTTGGGCATTATCTAGACGTCCATGCTTTGATGTCTTGTACATGCAGGAGTCAGTACTTTACCCTGTTCTGGGATCTTATTTCCTGTTTTTATGTGATTACCCTTCTTGGTTCCATCTGCTGCTTTCCATGTCTTATAATCTCTATCCTTCAGTTCTTTGCACCAATAGCGCAAAACCCAGAGCGCAACTGCTCAGTTTATATTCCGGTTCCTTCAAATATCTGTGTAAAGTAGGCCTAACTGTAGTGCTTACATTATAGGGATGTCTTGGGAATGAGACGTGCTATGGAAATGGCTTAGAACTGAACCTAATACATAGTGGGTACTCAGTATGGTCTAGCTTTGGTCATTAGCTCTGGAAATCATACTAATAGATCAGTTATATCTAAAGGCTTTGTGATGATACTGACTTATTTTAAATGAAATCAGTTAATTTTTTTTTCTGGATGTGAGTGTGAATGAATAGGCAATACTTAATACTCACTAAATTAAAAAGTTCCGTTCCATTCAGTCGCTCAGTCGTGTCCGACTCTTTGCGACCCCATGAATCACAGCACGCCAGGCCTCCCTGTCCATCACCAACTCCTGGAGTTCACTCAGACTCACGTCCATTGAGTCCGTGATGCCATCCAGCCATCTCATCCTCGGTCGTCCCCTTCTCTTCCTGCCCCCAATTGCACTCATCTCACATGCTAGTAAAGTAATGCTCAAAATTCTCCAAGCCAGACTTCAGCAATACATGAACCGTGAACTCCCTGATGTTCAAGCTGGTTTTAGAAAAGGCAGAGGAACCAGAGATCAAATTGCCTACATCTGCTGGATCATGGAAAAAGCAAGAGAATTCCAGAAAAACATCTATTTCTGCTTTATTGACTATGCCAAAGCCTTTGACTGTGTGGATCACAATAAACTGTGGAAAATTCTGAAAGAGATGGGAATAGCAGACCACCTGACCTGCCTCTTGAGAAATCTGTATGCAGGTCAGGAAGCAACAGTTAGAACTGGACATGGAACAACAGACTGGTTCCAAATAGGAAAAGGAGTACGTCAGGCTGCATATTGTCACCCTGCTTATTTAACTTATATGCAGAGTACTTCATGAGAAATGCTGGACTGGAAGAAACACAAGCTGGAATCAAGATTGCCAGGAGAAATATCAATCACCTCAGATATGCAGATGACACCACCCTTATGGCAGAAAGTGAAGAGGAGCTAAAAAGCCTCTTGTTGAAAGTGAAAGAGGAGAGTGAAAAAGTTGGCTTAAAGCTCAACATTCAGAAAACGAAGATCATGGCATCTGGTCCCATCACTTCATGGGAAATAGATGGGGAAACAGTGGAAACAGTGTCAGACTTTATTTTTTGGGGGGTTCCAAAATCACTGCAGATGGTGACTGCAGCCATGAAATTAAAAGACACTTACTCCTTGGAAGAAAAGTTATGACCAACCTAGATAGTATATTCAAAAGCAGAGACATTACTTTGCCGACTAAGGTCTGTCTAGTAAAGGCTATGGTTTTTCCTGTGGTCATGTATGGATGTGAGAGTTAGACTGTGAAGAAGGCTGAGCGCCGAAAAATTGATGCTTTTGAACTGTGGTGTTGAAGACTCTTGAGAGTCCCTTGGACTGCAAGGAGATCCAACCAGTCCATTCTGAAGGAGATCAACCCTGGGATTTCTTTGGAAGGAATGATGCTAAAACTGAAGCTCCAGTACTTTGGCCACCTCATGCAAAGAGTTGACTCATTGGAAATTGAAAAGACGTACTAATAAAAACTTCTTACGTGCTAAAAGTATGAGAAAGTTTAATCCATCTGTCATGTTGAAAATATAGAAGTCTGCTTATATACAAAGTTAATTTAACATTTAGACACTAACCAGCTTTGTAATTCTTTCTTAAAGGTCCATGTGTAAATGTGGTACTATAGCATCAGCTAGGAAAGTGAAATGATTAACAACACGAGCTTTAGACTCAGGTAGTCCTGAGGCTGAATTCTGCTTGTGAAACTTACTAGTTATGTTACCATGAGCAAATCATTTAAACTTCCAATACTCATTTGTTTCCTGGTCTACAAACAAATACTCTTGCCTACCACATGGTTTGTCGTTATATTGAAATGAGATGCTACATGTAGATCATGTTGGTATCTGGCAGAAGGAAAGTACTTTGTAGAAACAATCATATTACACACCTCTGGGGGCACCATTCAACACTGTATTCTGTGTAAATGGCACCCATTTGAGTTGTATCGTAAGTGGCTCTCATATAAAAATTGGACTCTACTAACATTTTCGTTATGATGCTATAGCTAGGAAAATGACCTGTGAGCCAGAAATACATGATTTTCTGCTCTTCCTCTGCCAAATGTATAAGCAGGAAGAAAGTGGCCCAAACTGGTGTATTAGAAATTAGCAGTGTTGTTTCTCTTTAATTTCACCTGAGGGATTTCTTGAATGTGTGTTGTCTTTATCAATGGTCAAATCTGTGACCCTTAGGAAACTTACTGGGGGAAAGAGGATGTGTAATTTTTTCTTGCTGGATGTTCTGGTTGCCAGGGCTTGATCCTGCTCACCCCACCTCCCAGGCATGTGGGTACTGTAGATAGCCCTTTCAGGAGGTGGTACCAGGACACCGGTAGTATTTTGCAAGAAGAATCCTTGGCTTTGCCCGTGAAGCAGAGAATGTGATCCCTAGCTGGGAGCCAAACCACAAGCATGTGAGCAGAACCTCGAGTTTGGTTTCTGCCCAAGTACATGCAGGGGAGTGGAAAAGACAGGGAACCTTTGTGAAAATGATGCAGCCTCACATGCAGAGACAGTTCCACAGTGTCTGGTGGGATATTCCACCTCTGTCCCAGAGGAGACATGCTGTTTCTTGTTTACCTAGAATCATCTGCTTTGAAAAGGGAAAACTGACTCCTTCGTTTCCTAGACCTGGGGTCTAGAAAGCCACTCAAGCTAGATGAGCCTCAGTTTCTTCATCTATAAATTGAGACTAATACAGACTTTTCTGCCTATATTATAGTGTCTGGCCCAGAGTTACTGCTCAACCAATATTTGCTGTAAACACAACCGGGAAGATGGGCTTCACGAGGTGGCTACCTAGTGATGTTTCTTCTTGTTGTTATTAATCAACAGAGCGTCTCAGGTGCCATTGTTGCAGGAAGTTGAAATTGCCTTCCTGAAGCCTCTCCATCGTCTCATTACCACGATCCTAATTGTTCCAGAAATCTAAGGGTTCTATTTAGTTTGGAGGATCCAGCCTTTTTTCTTTTTAATTCTTTAAATGCCAGGGTATTGGGACAAGTGGATGCCATGCTTTCTGTTAGCACCAGTACTTCTGTTGCTGTTTGTTGCTACCACGGTGTTGCTGTTGGATGGTGGTCCTGCACTGCTCAGTGAAGGCTGGTCCACTGCTCTGAAGAGGGCTTTGCTGCTGTAAATCTCCATGCAGACCCAGTGATGTCCCCTGCTTGGGCTCCAGCTTTCCAGGTTCTTTCAGCACATTCTAGGTTAGTGTTCCTCAGAGCATTATCCCAAGACACAGTAGCAGAGGCTCTGGGTGGATTTCCAGTCTCTACCAAATCCATGGTTCCCCATGTCACCTTCCTGTGGGTCCTCTCTGGGACCTGAATTGAGACTGCCTCATGCTAATAATGAAATCCCAATAATGAACATTAAATGAGACCATCCGGTTTCTTTACTCAGGAGTCTCCTTATCCCCACCACAATTTGTTCACCTCTCTCCAGTGGATGGGTCTACACAGAAAGGGATATTGGAAGGTGTCTTGTTAGACCACACAGGATATATTACATCTTTCCCAGAAGGAATTTCTGCTTACCTTTATTTATTTATTTATTTATTTTAAACACTTGCTTTTCCCACCCTTGGCAAATGAGTGGTCAGCAGCTGCCAGTACCTAGCCTTATGTGAATGATTAAGTAATGTATGTGAAAGTGCCTCCTGAACTAAAGCCCTATACAAGTAAGCTCTTATGATTATTATTAAATGAGTGGCAATGATTTATACACATGGCATAGGGAAGGCTGGCACTCTTGAACTTCAGATGATAGCCAGATAGTTCTTTGGAATAAAATGCTTTCTAGTGCCTCAGAGATACTGGGTCAGTAAACTGTTCTCCTTAGTATTGGATTGTGTTTCTTTCTCTCCCATTCTGTGTTATCCATTTTTATATTAGTTTCTCTTACTTAAGCTTCATAATCCCCCAGCCAGTGTGGGGTTAGCAGACGAGTTAGTCCACTCAACAAGCCATCCTTTTGTGTGGTGGGGAAGTTGCAAACACATGCTCCTGGAAGCAAAGGAAAAGTTATAGTATTAATATCGTATAGTGTGCCACATGTGTCAGTACTATCTCACTCAATCCTTGAAACAACCCTGAAATTAAAAATGGAAGTGGTGAGCTTCAGGGACAGGCCCAAGTCTGCCTGACTCTTGAGTGGCAAAAGCAGGAGGCAGACTTTATCATCTGTGACTGTTTTCTGCTCTAGTGCACCCCCTGGCTTCTGGAAAGAGAATGGCCCCCACTTAAAAAACAACTCATAGCTTTCTGACATTTCTCAGAATAACTGGGGAGAAATTCGAGGCAGTTCCATTCCTTTCTGCTGAGCTTCACCCCCGCCCCCACCTTTTTTTTTTTTTTTTTGCATGGAGTGGGGATGGGTCTTCTGATTTTTATTCCCTTCGAGCTACCGCTTGTAAGGAGGACTGTGCCCACCTGGCCAATACAAGTTGCTCTTTCTTCCAGAAGCACCCAGTGTTAACAGTCCAGGAGCAGCAAGATTAGGATTCCTAGACTCCATGTGTTGGCTTTCCTTTTTGCAGGGCAAATTGCTGTGGCTTTTGTCAGGGCAATCTTAGCACATATAGCACGCTGAATAGTCAGATGTGGATGCATTAGCAGGAGGAGTATAGCTTTCCTTCTTTCCACTGGAATTCTTCCTACTTCCAAGGAATTTCTAGCTTCCTTGGTTTATCTCCTGTAAGTTGTATTTCTATTAAATATAGTTTTTATGTCTCATTTTTAAAAATTTCATCTTGTCAAAACACTTAAAAAAAAAACAAACCCTATTTTCTATTCCATCTCCCTTGATGTAAACAGGAACTTTTGCCCAATATCATTATTACTTTTTCTTTAGTTGCTCATGTTTCTCTTCTGGTGGTTTAGTCGCTAAGTTGTGTCCGACTCTTTGTGACCCCACGGACTTTGGCTCGCCAAGCTTCTCTTTCCATAGAATTCTTCAAGCAGAATTACTGGAGTGGGTTACCATTTCCTCCTCCAGGGGATCTTCCCCACCCAGAGACTGAACCTGGGTTTCCTGCATTGCAGGTGGGTTTCCTGCATTGCATTCTTGATTATCTGAACCACTAGGGAAGCCTAGGTTTCTCTACTTACATGGAATCTTTGCTATGCATTTCCTTACCCACGTGTCTTTTCTAAAAGGGCATAGTTGGGGCTCTATCTCCAGGTTAGGCCCACTTATACTACTTACTGGCTATGTGATCCTAGAAAAGTCATTACGTATCTCTGACCTTCAGTCTATAAAATGGGAAGAATAACATTACCTCCCTGAAGGCAGAAGCAGAGCAGGCTGGGTAATTTCCAGCTAAAGAATTAGGATTAATCCCATTCGGGACTTTCTCTGTTTCTTCATGTACTTGTGTCCTTTTAGAAACCTTTCAATCTTTATTGATTTTTACCTTTGATTTTTTTTTGTCACATATCCCCTATACCTTTCTATAATTTTTCCTTTGCTTGTACTTCTTACGATTTCCATTAGGTGAATCATGACTGAATTTGCTTTCTCTCTGCCTGCTACCTATCCATCACCACCACCACACTGTCTGCCGAATACCCACTATGGACCTGGCTTTGTGCTGAGTGCTAAACATGACTTCCATAATTTCTTTCAGTAACTCTGCCTGTTGAGTAATCCCATTTTATAGATAAGAAGACTGAGGCTTGTAGAGGTAAAGTCACTCACTGAGTTCACATGCTAGTAAGTGGTAGAACCAGAATATGGGCCTGGGTATCTCTGACTCCAAAGATGCCCACAGCTTCTGTACCTTTCCAGTAGCTGCTGTTATCCAGCACCTACCACATATAAGTCACTTAGCATGGATCACCTCTTTTTACCCTTACACCATAGGATAAATTAGTATTATTATTTCATTTTGCTGCTGAGGATAACAGCACTTAGAAAGAGATGTTAGGTAAGTATGCCAGAGGCACACAGCCAATAAATGTTCTCAAGTCCAGCGTCAGATGGCCTCCTTTCTCCCTTCCTTTCTGCTCTCTGCTTTGTGAATGAATCAGGGAATGAATGGGTCACCTTCCTTTCTTCCTCTTTTCCAGTATTCTTTGCTTTCTTTATTCTCCTTGGGAAAAAAAAATGACTTTACAAATTAAAAATCTAAAACATACTAGAAGCAAAAAAAAAAAAAAAAAGATGGAAGGGGAGGGAGTAGCAGCCAAACAGCATTAATAAACCAGCCACTCTGTAATAACCTTCCACCCAGAGGTGACCACTTTCCTTTTTTTTCCCCTCCTTCCTTTCCTGCCCTTGCCTTGGCATCCTCTTAGCCAAGAGCCACATTCCTTCTCCACCTCTCCCAGGACAAACTCCCTTTGGGGGTCCGAGTTTCCCCGCTGCATTGCTTGGCACAACGTGCGACACACACATTTGCAAAACTAATCAAGTGTGGCGGGGACAGGGAGTCCCAGCCCAGGCTCTGGAGGCAGGAGCGGCTGCCCAGCCACACGCAGTTCCCTTTCCCTGGCCCCAGGGGTGGGGTGAGCCAGCGACTCCCTGTAACTGAGCCCCGGCTGCCCCTCATGGCCCGGGAAGTAACACAGGCCCTAGCAACGGAAAATGCCATCTGAAACTCTGGGCAGCGGGCAGCATGTGCAGGGCCACCTCTGGGAGTCTTTCGTTCTAAGCCAAAGTTCAGCTGAAGGGCAGTAGCCACGCCAGAAAGTCATGTGGCTCTCATGTTGGTTAGTGTGTCACTTTGAACAGCTCTTATCTGATATTATTATGACTAACCCAGTGCTGACAGCAGGGACAGATTATAGGGGCCATGTGACAATTATTTAAGGCATCGCAGAGGGCACCCGTGCAGCTTGTATTAACCCATTCTTTCCAGGATCACTTTCCCGTAAGATTTGTCCCCTTGAGAGTCTGGGGGCGTGGAGAAGAAACAAAAGTTTCCCCTGGACCTCAGAGGGTCCTCCCGGTTCCCATGTGGATGGTCCCTCAGTAACAATTTATTTTTGTCCCTATAGCTTGAGTGGTACGTGCTCTTTCAGTTTAAAAAAAATCAATGGTGATGGTTGTTCATATTTCAAAACCTTTCTTTCCTTACACCTTGTACTGATAAAATTCTATGCCTTTGTCGTTGTTGTTGCTAAGGTTGATCTTCAAGATATTAGAGAACTGCATTGAAGTCCTAGCTAGAGAAATAGTCCTTCAGCATCGCAACTAAATGTCAGCAGTGAGAAGGCGTTCCTCCTTGCGATATGATTGGCATCTTGGAGGGGGCAAAGCAAACATAAGGAATGCTATGATTTATTATTTATATGCTGCCCTGAGTGTCCACAGAAGGGCACAATGGTTACAGCTGCATGACGGCTGCCATGCCAAAAATCAAATTCTCAACCACTCTTAATAGGTACAAACTATTACATGTACAATGGGTAAACAGCAAGGTCCTATTGCATAGCATAGGTAACTACATTCAGTATCCTGGGATAAAACATAATGGAAAAGAATATATTTCAAAAATGGATATATGTTTATAACTGAGTCACTTTGCAGTATAGTAGAAATTTATACAACATTGTACATCAACCATACTTCAATAATTTTTTTTTTTAAAATTCACAGCCGCTCATATGGCTGAGAAGGATTTTGCTCTGATTGAAGTCATGTGAAACAGTGTAAATGATCTTTATGTTTGAGTGAAAAGAAATTTCAAACCTTATTGGGGACTTAAAAGTAAATAAAACAGTGGATCAAAATTCGGATGACATCATCTGAATCATGTCCTGGGTGCAAATATATGACCAAGTTCAGTGGGATACCCTGGAGGGACAAACAGTGGGATCTCAGAGCTTTAGGAGATGTTGGAAAACAGCCATGTTTTGAGGATTTCCTTTGTGAGTTCAGGCCCTGTTAACATTCAGCATAAAATGGAATAATAATAGTACCTTCCTTATTGGGTTGTTAAAAAGATTTAATGAAAAGAGGCTTAGACAGACTTAGCCTAGGGCACAATGAGTGCTCAATGAAAGATGACAGGTGTTAGTCTAGTTATTATTCTTGTTATTGTCATTGTTGCATGCTTGGCAACAGAAGGCAGAAAGCTTTGAACACAGACTTAAACTGTTGACATTTCCAGGATGATTTCAACCTTGGGGCCACTTCAGTCTTCATACTGAGGGTCAAGCAATTCAGAACTCCTCTCTGCACAATCCCATGAATGCCACGCTTCCCCCCGCCCCTGCCCTGGCCCCCCTAGTACAGTGCCTGCTACTGCCTTGGTCACTGACATCCAAAAATGTTCCCACTTTGTTACTGTGAAGGGAACAAGACCACTTCTGGTACAATGACAGAGCGAGTGGGAGGACCTCTCGAGGCAGCATCAGCCTCATCCTATTGCTCCAAGCAGTTCAGCTCTGGCTCCCACTTGCATGTGCCATTCACCTGTACAACATGTCTGTGGTTCCCTGGCTCCCCATCCTTAGATGGTGTTTTAAGGAACGTCTATTATGATGCAAACACAGGATAGGGAGTTTCATTCATCCATCTCAAGCAACTTATCAGAGTTTTCCTTCTACCACATGCAGTGCTGCCCTCTGCCTCACTTTGTCCCCAGCGGTGCTTTAGCATCTTTTATAGATTGGTGCTCTGTGTCCCTCCCCATGTGACCTAACCTTTAATCCAGTTTTGGTGAGTTACTTATTCATTTATTTAACAATACTTATTGAGTGTCTGATTTGTGCCAAACATTCTTCTAGGGCCTGGAGATAAAAAAAAAAGAAAGAAGAACTTAGAAGTCCAGAATAATTTTGCTCCCTCTGTTCTTCCACCCACCAGAAATTGTGGATTTTCTCCATTAAGGAAATTCTACTCAGTGGTGGCTGCTTACAAGGACAGCTATGTATCCTTATATGCTAGGTGCTGTAGCAGATGAGTATACCAGGCCAAAGGGTCAACTGTGAAACTCGAGAATGGGCCACTTTTTCCTGTTACCTTTCTTCTGATGAATCAGATCAGGGTTGATATCCAGCTGATGTTATGGCAGTGTCAGTTGTCAAGATAGTGATGTGCTCGTGGGTAAATAGTTGCTGCCTAAGCCCTCTGAACACCCAGCTCCCTGTTACCTTGGCTTCTGTTCTTATAATCCCTTGGTTGCCTCATGATCCAGGAACCAAAGGATTAATTGTTATAGTAGGGCCCTCTAGAATATATTCTGATTAGTTGGTGTCCATTTCCATATAAGCTGTTATGTCTGTGAACATTTTTGAGGCATAGCACCATTTATTTCCATGATGTGGAAATCAATCATTGTGAGCTGCATTTTGACTGAGGGCAGTGTAGCACACAGTTGAAGATTCTGGGCTGCCTCAAAATTCCATCCCTTCTGATTGGTGTGATTTTGGATGAGCTATTCTCAATTCTTTATTTTTCCTGTGTGTAGATGAGGAGAATAGTAATACCTAGACCCCAGACTGCCTAAGGCTACAGCAAGGATAAATTAGTTTAGACATCTACAGCACCTTGGAAAGTGTTTCAACATGGTAAGTGCAAAGCAAGAAATATCATTTATTTTTATTGCTATTAGATATTTTGGCAAAGCTCATGTCCAAATTTAATTCAAGAAAAGGTGAACCAGGTCGAATTACTCTCTTCTCTAACTGCAAAACAAAACAAATACCAAGAAGGAAACCATAAACCTTTTCTAAAGGGATGTGAAGTAAACATATGAAATTCTTATTTTTCTGACATAATAAGATGATAGTATCTTTAAAATATCTATGTGTAGGCTATGGGTGTATATGCATTTTTGTGAGAGATCTTGAATAATTGTTTGTTTGTGTGTGGTGGATACAGAGATGGGTCAGAGTCCCTTTGTCATCAGTGAGCTCATTGTCTACTGGGAGAAACAAGTATATAAACCAATGATTATAATATGCTAGATACTGTAGCAGAAGAGTATACCAGGCCAGAGTCCTGAGCAGAGGGACCTAACCTAGTCTCAAGGTGTCAGCAAGATCTCTCAGCCAAGCTGACATCTTAACTGATTCTTAGAGATGTGAGAAATGGAAAAAGGCCCAGAAAGTGATTTTGGGTAGTGCTTGAACAAAGGCATGAGAAAGAATGTTCTTTTGGAGATTGGGAGGGGGTAGGAGTCAGGCAGGACTGAGCGACTTCACTTTCACTTTTCACTTTCATGCATTGGAGAAGGAAATGGCAACCCACTCCAGTGTTCTTGCCTGGAGAATCCCAGGGACGGGGGAGCCTGGTGAGCTGCCATCTATGAGGTCACACAGAGTCAGACACAACTGAAGCAACTTAGCAGCAGTAGCAAGGATTGATAAGAAGTCAGGCTGGAGGCATGGTCAAGGCCAATTCAGAGAAGACCTCCCCACAATTTTCAAGAGCTCCTTTTAGATCAACAAGGAGGTCCTGAAATGAGGTACAACAAGGTGGGTGTGTCCAGAGTTGTGTCTTAGAAAGATCACTAGGGTGAGGTTGATGAAGGCCTGAACTAGCCCACTGGGAGTGAAATGGAAAAGAAGAGCTGGATTTGGAGTAATGAGGAATGAAAAGTGATGACTATTTCTAGTTTGGGTGGATCTTGCTACTACTTTCCCAGTGATACAAAAAACACAGACAGAGAAGCACCTGGGTTGGAGGAAGTAGGTGAAGATACAGTTTACATACGGTTTCTCTGGACTTTCAGAACATCGGTGGTTGGTAGCCAGTTGACTCAGAGGGTGAGAGGGGGCATTGTGGGCTGGAGACATGGATATGGGAATCATTATTGTAGTGATGATAGTTGAAACCTTAAGAGTCAATTACATCCTCCAAGGAAGTGTGAGAAGAGCAAGCAGAGTGGGCTAAGAACAGAATTTATAGGGAACGCCAACGTTATAGGGATGGGACACTGAGAAACAGCATTTGGAAAGGCAGAGAACCCAGAAAATACAGTATGGCTACAAGGAAATTCAAGAGGGTCATGTAGACCACATTCTTGACCAACTAGTACTCCTCTGTTTTTATACTTATTTGGTAACATGTTGGGTTTAAAGCTGTATAGACACTACCTTGATTTTCTTGACTATAAATATATGTATATATATTTTAGTATTTTTCTTAAGTACCATGTTTTATGACAGGTAACTAAGCATTTAACTGATTTTTTTTCTTTTTTGCCTGTAGACTGAAATCATAGTGGGCTTCCCTGGTGACTCAGATGGCAAAGAATCTGCTTGCAGTGTAGGAGACACAAATTCGATCTCTGGGTCAGGAAGATCCCCTGGAGAAGGGAATGGCTACCCACTCCAGTATTCTTGCCTGGAGAATTCCATGGACAGAGGAGCCTGGGGGACTACAGTCCATGCAGGCACAAAGAGTTGGACACGACTGAGCAACTAACACTTTGACTAAAATCAAAGTATAAAGTAGGACATAAAAACGATCTCTCTCTGTCCTCTCATGTCTCAACTCTTCCAGTGAAAGCTAAACTCATAAAACCTTTCGTTTGAGCCCTGGACTGAGTTTAGGTCAATTCTTCTTTTTAACAGAATCCATTCCATTTTCTCTCATCATCCTCAAAAGATGATCCCTTCACTGCTTTCACATTCTTTCATGAAATGTTTGTCCTAAATCTCTTTTATTTTGAGTGGCACTTATAAACTAGACTCTAGCACAGAGCAGATGTATTCATTTAATAGTTTGCTTTGATGGCTCCTTTAAGAGGCTTTATAATCTTTATATTTTACCTTTGGGTTTGGAATTTTATGCTCCTTTAACAGGTGTATTACCTTCATCAGATGTTTTCATTTTAAGCTGTTGACTTATAAACACATGGCCTGCAGGGATTGGTGTGCAGAAAATTTATTCACTTACAGATTTATACTCCTATTCATTTTTGTATTTAGTGCAGGGGTATGCAGAGAACCTTAGATTGATTGATAATGACAGTTCATTGGTAAAAATGACTCTTTTGATGACCAAAATAATTGTTTTTTCCAGTTGACAATGGGCAGTGAAAGATCACTCTTATTGAGAGGATTTTTAGAAAGTTAATTAAAAACAAAATGCTTTCCAGCCCATATTTAGTTCTCTGGGTTTGCATTTTAGGAGAAAATTGTGCTTACACGTCTCTTCTGAGGACATTTGAAGGCTTGTCTTTTAAGCTATTTAATTGTTCAAATAGTTCACACTTTTCAAAATCTAATGTGTTTTGCTCCACACTTATGTATTCTGAGCTTCTGACCATTAACTATCAGTTTCTATAAAAGAGAGGAAAGGCAGAGAAAGCCATGCTTCTGTTGGTGTGTGAAGGAGGGTGGGACAGGGAAGTCTGAAATGAAAACAGTGTGTATAATCAAGGGGCTAGGTCAGGCAGCCACATCCCTCATGCCCTTTGGTGATGTGGATGAGGATGGAATTCAGGGAGCATCTATGGTGAAGAAGCTGGTCCTGCCTGGGCTTGGTGCTACATGAAAGTTTGTGCCTGCAAAAGCTAAATGGTCCCCAGAGCCTGTGATTGGAGGCTTGTCTGAGAAAAAAAAAAAAGTGGAATAAAAGATTCTTCCTTTACTTTTTGCTTTAGAAATTTGGACATGTCTACTGGCCTTCCTGGTGGCTCAGATGGTAAAGCCTCTGCCTGCAGTGCAGGAGACCTGGGTTCCATCCCTGGGTTGGGAAGATCCCCTGGAGAAGGAAATGGCAACCCACTCCAGTACTCTTGCTTGGAAAATTCCATGAACTGAGGAGCCTGGTAGGCTCCTACAGTCCATGGGGTCGCAAAGAGTCGGACATGACTGAGCAACTTCGCTTTCACTGTGGACATTAACTGAGCTACCCTTCCTCAGTACAGCCGTGATGGTCCCTGAAAATGGAGTAAAGAATCTCCCAGGAGGTGTTGGGCAATGTACTTGTCTGCACAGTTCATGTTAGTTCTTTAGCGACCCCATGGACTATAGCCCACCAGGCTCCTCTGTCTCCTCCCAGGCAAGAATACTAGAGTGGGTTGTCATTTCCTGCTCCAGGGGATATTCCTACCCAGGGATTGAACCCGGGTCTCCTGTGCCTACTGCATTGCCGGTGGATTCTTTACCATTGAGCCATCAGGGAAGTCTGTACTGACAAGGAGGCTCAGAAGTTTAGGATAGGCCCATTGAATATCCAGCCTATTCTGCAGTATTACAAAATGGAGCTGATGGTCAAGCCAATCTTCTATGACTAATCATCTTCATCATAAAACCACTGTGATTCGACATAGTTTATTGTCACTTCTGCTGCGCCCAGGAGAGGCCGGGACTGAGCCAGCCCTGAAACTGATTTACCCTTGCCTCCCAGATTTGGAAATAACATCTCCATAGTAAAGGAGCGTTTAGGCCAACCCTGGGAGGAGAGTTCATGCTTTCTCCTTGTGTTTTGGGTTGTATCCTCTTGAAGAAAACTATGTGGCTTCAGTAAGACCAAAAGGAATAAAAATATGAAGAAGGTGTTGAGGGCAGGACTAGAATTAAGGAGAGAGTATTTCAAAAGCGAACTTTGGGAAATATTTTATCTCAGGGGAAAGGTGCAGACTGGATTTGATGTCTCTCTCTCTCTTTTTGATCTCAGGAAGTCAAGTTAAAATTTTACTTAGTACAATTGGAGCATTTTTGGAACCTATTTCTAAATATATGTTGATCAGGTTATACTCCTTTCACCTCCTTTTATTCTGAGGACTCTTTGATGTACTTCTTTTCTAGCAGATATTTCATTCTTTTCTTTTTTTTTTTGCATCAAAACTATTTATTGATGATACATTTTCCCTTTGGGACTGTGACTTCCTTGAGAGGAGCATCTATATTTTATTCACTTTTTTGTTTCCATGACTTGTAGTCGTTAAATGGTAATCTTTCTCATATTGTTTGTTAAGCTCATTTGTTAAATGAATGACTAAATGAGTAAATAATTTAATGTTTGAGCAAATGAAGAAGCTATAAAAGTAACAGATACTGCCATGAAATTAAAAGACACTTGCTCCTTGGAAGGAAAGCTATGACCGACCTAGAGAGCATATTAAAAAGCGAAACATCACTTCACCAACAAACGACCATATAGTCAAAGCTATGGTTTTTTCAGTATTCATGTATGGATGTGAGAGTTGGACTATAGAGAAAGCTGAGTGCTGAAAAATTGATGCTTTTTAACTGTGGCCTTGGAGAAGACTCTTGAGAGTCCCTTGGACTGCAAGGAGACTCAACCAGTCAATCCTAAAGGAAATAAGTCCTGAATATTCGTTGGAAGGACTGATGCTAAAGCTGAAGCTCCAATACTTTGAGCACCTGATGCGAAGAACTGACTCACTGAAAAAGACCCTGATGCTGGGAAAGATAGAAGTCAGGAGAAGGAGGGGATGACAGAGGATGAGATGGTTGGATGGCATCACTGACCTGATGGACATGAGTTTGAGCAAGCTCCGGGAGTTGCTGATAGATAGCACACCAGATAGAGCCTGGTGTGCTGCAGTCTATGGGTTTACAAAGAATCAGACACAACTGAGAGACTGAACTGAACTCAACTGGGACAGAGTTGTTTACGAAAGGAGCAAGTCAAGCATACGACCATGTTTCTCAGGTGCCTCTTTTGACCTGTGTATCATTTCAGGCTCTCTATTTAACTCTGTACATCAGTCTGCCCTTTTGTCCAGTGTCTTCAGATATACTTCTCTAATGCTCAAAATCATGGTGAAACTGAGTTATTAGAAACAAGTAACCTCCATATCTTTTTACCAAAAAATCCCCCGCTATACTGGAGGTGTGATTATTTTTAGAAAAAATAACCTGGAATTGTACAGCAATGGAGGAGTTAATGGCAGTCAGCAAAATAAAACCCAAAAGCTCCTGAGGAAAAGTCAAAAACTAGAAAATGCAATAGTTAGCTGATAAAATGTGTGCTTTGGTTTCAGCCAACTTTCTTGAACCTTGCCCCATTGCAGTGGCCCCCAGTGGAAGTGGCAAAGAGGTGTCAGTGATAAATCACCCTGCCATGAAACAGTGCAAACTTTAGTAAATTACATGTGGAAGCCAGAGCGGGTACAATTGTGGTAGGCCTGGCAAGCCAGCAGGCTTCCAGTGGGGTTGAATATGTATCCCTCTTTAGCCACGGGATGCCTTCTGTTCATTCATAGATGGAAAATGAGTTGGGTGTTTTTCACTGAAGCAAGCATTCCATTTTATCTGTCAGGAGTAAACCAAACAAACATGTGGAGAGTTAAAATGCTGGCGGATGCTTTCACCTCAGACTCAAAGAGTCAGTGCCTTGCCGCGGATGACTGAAGTCAACTCCTGTTTTGATTCTTGGTTTGTTTTTACCATTAAAAAAATCAAAGGAAAGTGAACTAACTGAACTAATAAAGCTAATCCTCTTAAAACATGACAGAGTTTTTTTGTTTGTTTGTTTTGTTTTGTTTTAAATGAAGCCTAGCCATTGTGTGAACATGTCTGCTCCCTGCTGTTACTAGGGGCAAGAAAGGAGGGACAATCCTGGGTGGCTATAGAAATTCAGACCACACATGGATGTGTACCTGCATATCTTGGCAAGAAGGTGAAGTAGCCTTAGAGATGCTCCTTTCTTGATGTGATGGGATGTTGAGGGCTCCCTGTCTTCTGTTGCATACCAAAGCTAAGAAATCTACTTTGCCTCAGCTGGAATCAATTTCTCTTCAAGTGCCAAACACCCAGTCCATCAGGGGCCAGTTTCTCACATGCCTGACATTTCTCCCTTGCACAGAAGGATTTTTAGTATTTGTATATTGTTTCCCCCATCAGACTGCAAATTTCATAAGGTCAAACTCCAGATCCCATAACCTGGGTATCGTTCCCTGCTCTGGCTACTTTCTAGGATGATAGGAACTTTTCACGAACATTGTGGATATTCCATAAATATTGTGGAATGAATGATATTATTCCCTGTGGATGGGTAATAAGCAAGGCTAACACACTTAGAAGTGCTCTGTAACGTTTCTAGAATCACCTTATAATTTGGAGGCTAGCAGAGGCATTCTCTTTAGTCATATGTTCCTTGAAATCATGAAGTTATTATTATTACTGCTTTCAGGATTGAACTTTTTTGAACACTGAGTCCAGTGAATCCATGAAATGTGCACCTGTAAAACCGTGCTTGCGTTCAGCTGCCTCCGTGTGCCTTGGACAATAACATCCAAAGAAGCGCCACACAGAGTGTACTTATCTTGTTAACCCTTCCTCTCCCACCTGCCTGCCTGATGGGCTCTCAGCACTTGCAGACGATTGTGTAGTTTCCAGTGAAAGGTCCAACCAAATGGTGCTCGGGTTCCTGGGGGGGCTTTACTAGAGCTGCTGCCTGGGACGCCCCAGAGTCAAGTGTGGCGCTTGCGTTTAATGTTTGGGCAGCCAGGTTAGATCACACGGCTGAACTGGCTCAAGCTAACTGTAGATGCCACGAGAAAAATAGTTTTACATTGCAAGGTGTTTCACTCCCATGGCACTTCTCTGTGTGGAAACTTTCTCAGGAGTCGAAGAATTCCTCATTCATTCAGTGCAATTCCTCACACTCTCCACCCCCATCTCCCTAACACACACACACACACACACACACACAGAGTTGGTTTTCTGAGGACAAACCTTGGGTTGTTTACCGGTTTCCCAGAGTACAAAGTCTTGAAGAATTGAATTGTGAATGTAATCTGAAGAATCAAAGTCAGCCTCATTCCTTGGGAGAATGTGATGAGTGGGGGAGGAATTGTTCCTTTGCCTGAAGCTCAAAGTGAAGTAGCCCACTCCCTCCCCTTTGAGACAGGCAGTGGGAGGGAGGTGGGAGGATGGCATGGGGGCCTCAATTGCCCTTTTTATAGAAGAACCCCTAGTTCCCTGGGCTGTGCCTTCTGGTTCCTGGCTGTTTACTTGAGGGGCAAGCCCCGGCTGGGTGGTGGGGCTGGTGTGGCTGGTGAATCCTCAGCAGAACATGAGTTCTGGCTGGGACAGGCTCCCTGTTGCTGGGACTGGTTTGAAGAAGGAGAGGAACCTCTTTGTTGTTTGCAAACAGGAACCTGAGTTTGGTTTGGCTCTGGTTAATTCAAAAGCAGGGCAAGCAGGAAAGAGGATTTTAGAGACTAGTGAAGACATCGTAGGACACAGAGGCCACATAAAAGAATTCCAGCAGAACAGCTTGCCCCAGGGTCCCCATATCTGAAGTTGGGGAGGACTGGGATTGGGGAGATGGAAAGAAGAGAGGTGTGGTGTAAGAGAAAAAGAGAGGAAGGAATAATTGCAGCATTCTTCATATACAAGTTAAGGGTTTAGGGGAGAATGAAGGTTTGGTTTGTCCAAATTAAAATGAAAGGATTACAGATTTTATGCCTGAATCAAATTCTCGGGGGGTGGGGTGGGGCAGGAGGGACTGCGTGCCCTCTCATGGCTTCCGTTACCTTCAGTGCATAGTGTTTTCTGCATTTTTGTAGCTTAGTGTTCAGGGGTAGCAAATTGAAGGCTTGACCACAGTATAAACCAACTATCATTATAAGGATTAATATCAGTATTAACCTTGGTTCCATTTTCCTCTTTTAAAAAATGTAGATGAATACAGTCACAGTAACCAGAGGCTCTTATTTTAGGTAAAGGACCTGGTAGATTACTGAGTTAGCGCCTCACCTGCCACAGGAGAATACAGTCCCACTAGCAGAAGCGTCCCTGCCCTTGATCTTAACCCATCCCATTACATTTACGATGCTCCTTTGAACACTTTATATTTTATCTTTTAAAAATCAATAGATAGTTTTTGACAGATTGTGATGGGATTTCTGCATACCACTCTTCTGGCTGAGTTAAAAATGATAGTCTCTAAAATGATTTCATTTACATTTGATCCTACGTGGACCTCAAGGGTCAAACAGAACAAGCTAGACTTCGGGAACTTCGCTTTTAACCTCTCACCCACCACTGGTGATTCTTGCTTTCTTGTTCCCATTGTCTTGTTGAATTTGTTGGCTTCTATTATAGCCTCTTTTCAAGGTCTCTTTATTAACAAGCACCTATCAGTGCTGACTTGATTCCTCCAATCTGAGTCAAGTCTCAGGTACTTTTTCTTTGTCCTCCATTTACTCTCTATTCACTCTGCTAAGCCACTTTTATCAGTACTGAAAAAAGAGAAAATTCTGTCAATAACAATATTTTATCTAAGACTCCTGACCAATTAGTGTAAAAGCCATCACTCAAATTCTACTTTCTATTAGGAAGAGGGTAGACTCTTTTTTTAAGGGCTGAAGCAAAAGGAGAGAATCACCATTCATTTATTAGAAGTTAGAATACAGAGCGAGTGAAGGCTGAGCTGCCTCTCAAGAGGATTCGCAATTCGCTTCTCTTTCAAAGAAAAAAATCTCTTCCTTTCTTGGATGAAAAGAGATATTTCAAACAGCAAAATTTTTCCTTCAAGCAAAATATCCTTTCAGATATATAGCATCATTGAGTGCTAGGGTTATTTGGGAACTTAGAGATTTTCTATGGCCACCTCTCTATTTTAAAGATGGAAAAACTGAGGCCTGCCATATTTACATAAATTTATACAAATCATGTATATGGTAAGGGTAGAATGAGTATAGGAAGCCAGGTTTTTAGAGCTCTGAAACTGACCCTTTTTGCATGTAACTATACAAAAAATATTTGTTGAGTACTTTTGATATAGTCAGCAGGGTGCTTAGTGCTGTCAGAATTTAAAACAATAAAAATAAAAGGTTGCTGCCCTCAGGCGAGCTTTATGATTTATTTTAAAAAGTTAAATATATTCAAGTGAAGAAACTGGAGAAGGGTGAAGCTTGGCATATAATCAAGTGCTAGATGGTACAGTGAGGGTAGCACTCAACCTTAATCATGTTCAGTCATGGCTTACGAACTAGATGAATCCCAAAGAACCAGTGGAATAGTTACCCAGAGAGAACAGCCCAGAACAGAGGAGCAGGGTCAGCGTGAGGTCTGTGGAATAGGAATGGCAAATACTTGACACACTGGCTACTTGTCCCATTCTTTATTCATGGCAGACATCACTCACTGATTGCAGAATTTTCCCCAATGCTTAGACATGGTTGAATTTTTTAAAGCAATGAATTCCTGGTAGCTAGTATGAAATAGTTGGAATAGATAGGTGACAAGGATATCTGTTGGTTATTTCCATGTTAGGATAGAGATATCTTCCTGATTAGAGTGATGAGTTCCTATTTTAATATTGTTATTGTTCAGTCACTCAATTGTGTCCGACTCTTTGCAACCTCATGGACTGTAGCATGACAGGCCTCCCTGTCCTTCACCATCCCCTGGAGCTTGCTCAAACTCATGTCCATTGAGTCGGTGATGCCATCCAACCTTCTCATCCCCTGTTGTCCCTTCTCCTCCTGCCTTCTATCTTTCCCAGCATCAGGGTCTTTTCCAATGAGTTGGCTCTTTGCATCAGGTGGCCAAAGTACTGGAGTTTCACCTTCAGCATTAGTCTTTCCAATGAAGATTCAGGACTGATTTCCTTTAGATTGACTGGTTTGGTCTCCTTGGAGTCCAAGGAACTCTCATTAGGAGATAAAAATATATAACTGTCTTTAACAATCATGAATAATATTAGTCATGATGACCCATTGTTAAGGTCCCTGGAATGTTTATATATAATCTATTTAGATTTAAATCGTTTTTACTCAAGTTGGACCTTTCTAAATCTAGTGTTACTGCAGTGCCTCGTATATACTGGGCATGCAGTAAATATTTGTTGAATGAATGAGACTCACAGTGAAGTTAATTGTTGCCTTGAAGAGGTGAAAGGCCAGAATTTTATGAGCTGAATGCATCCAACTCATGCTGGGACCTGAGTTAGGCAGTAGAATATCCCTAATATATCTCAATGCACAGCTCCCTCCTTCTGTAAAATTGGTATCAGCAGGGCCCTCTGTTTCCTGCCATGCACATTTGCTCTAAGTCACAACATTAATTAATGGAGAAAATTTATTGTAAAAAAAAAAAAGTAGCAATTCTAAATTACTTGTTTCCATGCATTTGGATGCCCTATCCAACTTCATCCTACCAGACATAATTTGGCAGGTTTTATTTTCAGAGAATGTGTTGGCACTTGTATTTTAATTCAGTTATTAATCAGTGGTATTGTAAAATACATGAGATCTAGGATTTCAGACATTATTTTAACTACCACCCACAAGTGAGCAACATTTATTAAGTGTCTGCTTTTATGGGGCTTTCTTTTAGGTAAAGGTGAGGCTACAGAGAAGGACAGGGCATTATTTCTAATCTCAAGGAACTCAGGATATAGGAGGGGCAATGATGGAAATTAAGATAGCTGCAAAATCTGCCACTTACAACACGTGTTCCACACATGGATCACCTTTTTCTTTATATTCTCTACATGAGGTGAGCAAATACATTTCATCACTGTTGCCTGTTCCAGTTGTTTCATAATGATTCCTTGGAATTCATTGTCAAAATGATTCTGAAGCTATGGGCAGATTCGGAAAAGGCAAACTGTGAGTGATGTTAGTCTATGAGCAAAGCAGAGTAAGTGAGAGGCGTGTGCCAGGAAAGGACACAGCCTTTGTGCTGAGAAGTGGGCTCTTAGGAGCATTCCCTTATGCCTGCCCCTAGTTCTGATTTAGTAGTTCATGATTTTCCTGTTCAGACATAGGATCTGTAAATGCCATGCTTTTTTGATTGATGGTGTGAATACAATTAGATCGAAGCATTGTTTCCAGGGGGTTAAAGAAATAGAGAATAAAGACCTTTCAAAAGTTTAATGATGCTGTCTAGATATTTATTTTAAAAGTAATGGTGATGATAGCTAACATTTGTATATTACTTTGTAGTTTACCAAGCACTTTCACAAATTGGAAACAACCTAACTGTCTGTGAATGGAGTATTGGCTGAATAAATCAAGGCACTTTCATACAATGGAATACTAGGCAGCTATTATATAGAATAATGTAGATCTTTATTTGCTGATATGAGATAACACCTATGATATGTTTTTTAAAAAACAGGTTTTAGAACAGTATATTGTATGTGTCTAACTCTGTTTAAAAATTATATTTTCACAGACACATCTATATCGGTATGTAGATATGGCATTGAAAGCAATCTGGGAATTTACAGAAGAAAATGTTAATAGTGGTTGTCACTGCTTACTGGGATATAGAAGACTTTTACTATCTCTTTTCTATTTTCTGCATTTTCTGAAAAACTTATGATGAATGCTCTTGAAAATAAAAAAAATAAGTCATTCATTAAAAAGCTTAAGCACATTAATAGATATTAAGGTCACTAGATCCTTACGATGACTCCAAGTGGAGGTATTATCCATGCTTTACAAATGAGGGGCACAAGTTCAAATTGACTGCCAGTAGTTAGGTTAACTTGGAGAAGAAAATGGCAACCCACTCCAGTACTGTTGCCTGGGAAATCCCATTATGTGTTAGGCAGTGTTCCAACTGATTTACATATGTAAACTCAATTATCACTGTAGTCCTTTGAGGTAGGTCCTATTATTATGTATTTTACAGATGAAGAAATTGTGGCACAGAGAAGTAAAGTAAATTTTCAAAGGTCACACAGTATGTAAACTTGTAGAACTAGGATTTAAAATCAGTTTGCTTGACTTCAGAAGCCATGGGCTTCACAATTATGCCTTGGTAGCTGAAATTAGCTCTGCTGGCTTCAAATTCTGTTCCCATATCACTACACACTTGCACGTGCCTCTTATTTTGTGCTTGTCATGGCTTGTCAGCGCATTATCTCCTGATCTCAGCATGGCCTTAATCTGGTATAATTTATTTGCATGCTTGTGCTCAGTTGTGTCCGGCTCTTTGAGACACTGTGGACTGTAGCCCACCAGGTTCCTCTGTCCCTGGGACTTTCCCAGCAAGAATACTGGAGTGGTTGCCATTCCTCCTCCAGGAGAACTTTCTGACCCAGGGATCAAACCCGTGTCTCCTTCATTGCAGATGGATTCTTTACCACTGTACCACCAGGGAAACTCATAATTTATTTAGATGACTTCATAATAAATTTCTTCTGGAATTCAGTATTGAGAAAAAATCACTCTTGACTCTATGACAACATTTATACACATATCATCTGCTATGTAGATTTTGAATTGTGCTCCTAAAGAAGACTCTTCAGAGCCTCTTGGACAGCAAAGAGATCAAACCAGTCAGTCCTAAAGGGAACCAGACCTGACTGTTCATGGCAAGACTGATGCTGAGGCTAGAAGCTCCAATACTTTGGCCACCTGATGTGAAGAGCCTACTCATTGGAAAAGACGCTAATGCTGGGAAGGATTGAAGTCAAAAGGAGAAGAGGGTGGCAGAGGATGAGATGGTTGGATAACATCACTGACTCAATGGACATGAACTTGGGCAAACTTTGGGAGATAGTGAAGGACAGGGAGGCCTGGGGTGCTGCAGTCCATGAGGTTGCAAAGAGTCAGACATGGTTTAGTGACTGAAGAACAACAATAACAGTTTACTGTGTGCCAGACACTTTTCCAGGAACTTAGATAAAATAGTGAACAAAAAACAAAGAAGACCCCCCCATCTTCATGAACTTTATATTCTAGTGGAAGGGGACATAATATAAGCAAAATATACAAAATTTAGAAAACTGATAAATGCTATGAAGAAAACTATGGAAAGAAAGGGGATATTAATGGCTGGTGTTGGAGGTAAGACTGGAATTACAGTTGTATTGGAGAGTTCAGAGAAGTCTTGTTTCCTTTTACTGAATAATGAATATTTATCTAACCCAAGACTTTTTTATTTTTGTCCAAACTGCCAGGAAACTCAAGTAAATTCAGAACTCAGTTACAAAAAAACAATGCATTTCAAGTTTATACCTAGTGTCTACTTCCTTTCTCCTCTTAACCTGATTTGACCTGGTTTTCATTTTTATAGTCTTGTTTTATATGTCTAACTTCATTTGTGATCCAGGATCCCATTTTTAGAAATAGGTAGGGTATACCTTATAGGTATCAAAGAAATGAATAGTCAATGGAAAGTACAAGAGAAGCCAAATAGCCCATTTTCCTAGATTTCAGTGGAATCTCGCCTTCTTTTTCCTCATATCGACAGTTGAGTAATCTCATTTCTGATTTAGCTGGGGACTCTTCCTTTCCTTTACTGCTTTCTTCCCGATGCTCACTACTTTCTCTGTCTCCATCTCTTTCTCTCTCTCTCTTTCTATGTTTCTCTTTCTTTCTCCCTTACTCTGCTCTTTCTTTCCAAGAAGTTTTAGACTTGTGTTTCTTGGATAGAATTGATCTTTCTTCTTTTAAAGTACAAAAATATTTCCTCTTCCATTTCTGTAACCTTTTTAAGTGACAACAAAACTTACTAAGATCGTGATGATATCTAGCAGGAGTTGTGACTGTTGATGGATGTTGTAGTTTCCTCAAGTAATTAAAACTACAGTTATTTACAAGGCTTCATTTAGAAACTGTTGCAATATATAGTTGGTGTTAATTGATGACAAATTCAAGCTATTTATCAATAATGCAAGATATTTATGTCAACATCTTCTGTTGCTATGCTCACACTTTTAGCTCTGTGATCTTGAGAAACAGTGCTATATTCTAGCATTAGTGCCTGGACAGTGACAGAAGACACTAGTGTTGGCTGACATCCAGGCAGCTATGTTCAGTTCAGGCCATGCTGACCTGTAGTTAACATAGTGTCGAGTCCTTAGTCACAAAAAAGAGAAAGTTTTGTTTTTAAATATGGTTTTGAAGATCTGTCTACCGTGCATGTTAACAATATTTTTCTTTGGTTGTTTTTCTTGCTTAAAACACGCTCAACAATTAGTTGTTTGGGATTAACTTATACACACTACTGGTATACAAAGTAGATAAACATCAAGGTCCTACTGTGGAGCACAGGGAACTGTACTCAATATCTTATAATAATCTCTAATGTTAAATAATATGAAAAAGAATATATATGTATGTATAAATATATATATATATAATTTAATCAGTTTGCTGAATGCCTGAAACTAATGCAACCTTTAAACCAACTATTATTCAACAAAAAAAGCAAATAAAAGCCTCACTCTCAACACATTTCTGTTGATTGAGTTCATAATTATAGTCTCAAGTTTTGGGAAAGTTTTGGAGATGGCATCTTAATGCCTATGACAATGCTTTTGCAAGGCTATGGGGGTCATATAGCCTGATATTGTAGTTGTTTGGATTTGTCAAGTCTCTTTTACTACATTTAAGGACACAAATTATGTGTAATCAAATTGGTGCTTAACAGTGGTGATGGTTGGTAGATGGTTGGTGATCAACAACTATTTGAAGAGTAAATATGAGAATTTATGTCCATATGATTGTCTTATAGGAAAGATATGGAAAACACATAACCAATTTCTTAGTGGTATAAAGAGAATCTGAAGTTAAGTAAAAGGCTTTAGAACATGCCTGCAATATAGTAAGCATTCAATATAATTTGATCCTTATTAATATTATTTATTATATGATCTGAGTGTTCTTAGGGCATAGCAGAGTGCTTGACATAGAGTTCACCTTAATCAAGATTCATTCAAGAAATGAACATATGAACAAATGAACACAATCTCTTCCAGAAGAGATTAGGTGTCCATTCTCTCAGCTTGCCTAGCACCTCCTGCATTGCTTTACTCCCGTAAATTCTACTAATATAATTATACTTATTGCAGCAGCATGGATCTGCCTACTTACCAGCCTGTGGTGATCCAAAGGGAGGACTTATCTTCTTTATGTTCACAGTCTGGAGGCCCGCACAGTCTGTAGAATGTGGCAGGTTCTCAGTGCATGTTTTGTGACTGCATGGATGTGAAGATGGGTGAATGAATATGTGTCTCCTCCATGATGTTCTGTTAGCTCAGAATAAAAATAGTTTGGGTGGATACCAAGAAACAGGGGAAAAAATGCCCTACCTTGCTTTAATAGCTATGGTGGCAGTTACGTTGCATCTGACTCTTGCGACCATGTGGACGGTAGCCCACCAGGCCAGAATTCTGGAGTAGGTTGCCATTTTCTTCTCCAGGGGATCTTTCTGACCCAGGGATCAAACTCAGGCCTCCTGCACTACAGGCAAATTCTTTACCGATTGAGCCACCGGGAAAGCCCTTTACATAGCTATAGAATTCTAGTATTTGTTCCTTCTCAACACATGTTTTTTAAGTTGCTTAGTTACCATTTTGGACCTGTGGACATAATGATGAATAAGGCAATGTCTTTATCTCTATGGAGAGTGTGTTTTAAATATCTTTGTGCTTATTTTATTTGCATTTTTCTCTTCTGAAAAGTCCTAATTTACTTTTGGAATTTCATTAAAAATTATATTTATAGGCTTTTAGACATTTTGCTCGAAGACATTTGTTCTAATACTGCTTCCCTGGTGGCTCAGTGGTAAAGAAGCCACTTGGCAATGCAGGAGATGTGGATTCAATGCCTGGGTTGGGAAGATCCCCCTGGAGAAGGAAATGGCAACCCTTTTGTGTATTCTTGCAGGGAGAATCCCATGGACAGAGGAGCCGAGTGGGCTAGCAGTCCACGTGGTCACAATAAGACACAACTAAGTGACTAAACAACTACTGCTGCTGAAGGGCCTGCGTTCCATCTGCTCTTTATTACATGCGTGTGGGAAATAGAGAGGCTGAGAGAGACAAAGGGATGGGACAGGGAAAGGGGGGCTCATTGGCTACTAGTCATTGGCTAATTATGCTTTCTAATTGTGTGTTTCTTGGTTAAGGGGAGGAGGGGGAGAGAAAGAGAGATTTGAAGAAATTGATATACATGATTAGGAAGGCTGGCAAGCCTAACATCTGCAGGTCTGTTGGGCAGACTAGCAGCCTGGAAACTACAGACTTGAGGCGGCGTTCTCTCCTCTTAGGGCAACCTCAGTTTTGGTCTTATAGTTTTTAATTGATTGGATGAGGCTTTCCCATATTATGGAGCGTCCTCTGCTTTACTTAAAAAAACTGATTGTAGATATTAGTTACACTTAAAAAATACCTTCACAGTGATACCTAGACTAGTGTTTGAAGAACTAGTCACCATAGCCGAGCCGAGTTGACACATAAACAATGAGATTATTACCTTTTGTGATCCTTTATGAAATCCGCCTAAGAGCCTAGGCATAGATAAGGAAGTTAAGGAACAGAGAACCTTCATCCCTTTCCTCAGGCCGCGTGGCTGTAAGCCATGGTCAGCATTGGAATCGAATGTCTGGGGCTCTGCCATGTTGCCTCTCAGCTTGGCTTAGCAACCGAGAACCTGCTTTTGAAAATGCCATTCTTCACCTGGAATTCTTTCTCTCTTTGAACCTTTTCTAAGGCATTTTTCTGCTTAGAAAGGTAGTTTCACATACTGGGTACTTTTTCAAACTGACCTGGATGACCTTTGTGTGGGTTAGTCTTTTCATTTTGTTATTATGCAGTTTGTGATTTTTACATTTGTGTGTGTGTGTGTTGGAGTGGGACAGGCGGTTCCTGAACAGTGCTCAGAACTGCATTTCTTTAAAAATGAGTGCTTTTCAGAAGCTACTGGTATGTATTTTAATATATATTTCTTGACGAGCTAATTCATATTCACATGTCATAATTTCTCTAGTCTATGGTGGATATTGTCAATCGTTTGCCCAATGGAAAATCGTTGGTTAATTATATTTCAGCATATGTTTCTTGATTAAATGCATGATCCTTTATTCCAGTTTGTATGTACTGTGTGCTCAGCTGCTTTGATCATGTCTGATTCCTTGCTACCCTATGGACTCTATCCCTCCAGGCTCCTCTGTCTATGGGATTCTCCAGGCAAGAATACTGGATTGGGTTGCCGTGTCCTCCTCCAGGGGATCTTCCCAACCCAGGGATCAAACCCCAGTCTCTTATATCTACTGCACTGGCAGGCAGGTTCTTTACCACTAATGCTACCTGGGAAGCCCCCTTAACCTAGTTTATCCACATATAACAGCAGAAATTGTCAGACTGATGGACCATTAGGAAGATCATCAGCTAACTGTCAGAACTTGTTGGTGATATAAATAATCAGGACTATAATTGATGCTTTTGAACTGTGGTGTTGGAGAAGACTCTTGAGAGTCCCTTGGACTGCAAGGAGATCCAACCAGTCCATTCTGAAGGAGATCAGCCCTGGGATGTCTTTGGAAGGAATGATGCTAAAACTGAAGCTCCAGTACTTTGGCCACCTTATGCGAAGAGTTGATTCATTGGAAAAGACCCTGATGCTGGGAGGGATTGGGGGGCAGGAGGAGAAGGGGACGACCGAGGATGAGATGGCTGGATGGCATCACGGACTCATGGACGTGAGTCTGAGTGAACTCCGGGAGTTGGTGATGGACAGGGAGGCCTGGCGTGCTGCGATTCATGGGGTCGCAAAGAGTCGGACACGACTGAGCGACTGAACTGAACTGAACTGATAATGGTATATCATGTCTGTTGTCTCAAGATTTCAAGTCATCACCACAAACCTAATATGAGAAGCCCTATTAGAATTACTTTCAGAAGTCCTATTAGAATTAATTCATATCTCCATCCCCACAAGATCATATGCTCCTTGAGAGAGGATAGATAGTATTTTATTCATATTTGTGAGTAAGATCAGTAGAAAATATCATTATCCTGATAATCAAAAGATGATAAAGGCAATTATTTTCCACTGAGTATGCCCCACACTGTGCTGAGTGCCCATAGGATGATTTCAAAGTGGAGAGAAGACGGGAGAAAGGCTCTGCTCTGATGACACCTGCTTCTCCTTCCCCACTCTCTCTGGGCAGCCTGGGCTTCTCTGTTCTTCGTCCAGCAGATTCTTGTACAGCTGCCTCAGACTCATAGATTCCATCTTCCCTGTTAAGCTGTGGGCTCTGTGAGGCCATTAGCCAGCTCTAATTCCACTGCGTAGCTGTAGCGCATTGCAGTTTTAGTTAGCAAAGATGAAAAACTCTGTTAGCAGAGGGAGGCAGTTTAGTGTAGAGGTTAAGGGCATGCACCCTGAAACTAGGTTGTTAACTTTTAGTGTCTCTTTCCCCATATGAAAAAAAGGATGACAATAGTTCCTATTTCATAAGATAATATGTATACACGCATTTAGAATGGTAGTGGGTACATGATGGACAGTGCAGCTTGGATTGTATTTTTTTTTTTTTAACTGCCTAGTTCCTTTTTAAACTACCTTTGATTTTCTATCTCTGGTCTAGTTACTTCCTGGAATTTCATAGGTTAAAGATTGATTTCCAATAATATCACATAAGCAGCTGCATCCCACCACCTGGTTGAGAACCAGATCTTGGCTCTCACTCTCTTTCATACTTCTTTGTATTTCCTTAGCAGCTAACTCTGGACCTTGGATGATTCATCATTTGTCACCAGGCCTTTTTATTTTCTAGTCCCCTTGGTATTGAGGAAACATTTAACCAAATATCTACAGGTGCCACGCTAGGTATCTCATCCTTACATTCTCCATGAGGGCAGTGGTGTCATCCTTATTTTATAGAGGCCCAGGGAAATTAAGTGTCTTGACTCATTTCAAAGAGTCTGGGAGTATCAGAGCCTGATTCTGTCCCCAGGTCAGCCTTATTTAAGGGGAATGTCACCTCCCCTTCCTTATCCTTCCTCCTTCTGCCTCTTATTCTTCTGGGGACTCAGCAGGTACCTCCCAAAGACAGAGGAATCCACATGCCATTTTCCATCCATGTATGCCTCTTGCAGTCATTTATTCAGGATCCCAGAACTTTTATTGGCGAGCCCATGGATGGATGAGCAAGGTCCTGGCAAACCACACCTCTGTTTTGCTTTATTTGCATGTTGGCAGCCACACAGAATTATCCAACTCTAAACTAGTGAGTAAGGCACTCAGCAAAGCAGGTCACACATGCAAGGGCACACAAATTTTTCCTTTGAAAGATGATTGCATTTATTTAAAAGAATGAGATAATGCCATTTGCAGCAACATGGATGGACCTAGAGATGATCGTACTAAGTCAGAGAGAGAAAGACAAATATCATATGATATCACGTTCATGTGGAATCTAAAAAATGATAGATGTAAGTGAACTTATTTACAAAATAAAAATAGACCCGCAAACACAGAAGACAAACTAATGGTTACTAAAGGGGCTAGTGAGAGTAGGGGGCAGAGATAAATCTGAAGCTTGAGATTAACAAATACTCACCACTATATATAATAAAACAGGGATCAACTCTACAGCACAGGGAACTATCTTCAGTATCCTGTAATAACCTATAATGGAAAAAATCTGAAAAAGAATACACACACACACACAAAGTCACTTTGCTGTACCCCTGAAACTAACTTAATGTTGTAAATGAACTATACTTCAGTTTTAAAGTGGTTAAAAAGAAGTGATCATTGGAGACAGCGACTGTGACAAAGGTTATAACTCTACTGGATTTCTCTACTCATGAGTAATTTAGTGATGAGTTCACTTATTATTTGAATTAAATGAGGACCTAGATAGTAGAACTAAGCGAAAGTCGCTCAGTGTGTCCGATTCTTTGTGACCCCATGGACTGTAGGCCGCCAGGCTCCTCTGTCCATGGGGATTCTCCAGGCCAGAATTCTGGGAGTGGGTTGCCATTTCCTTCTCCAGGGGATCTTCCCAATCCAGGGATGAGACCCCAGTCTCCTGCATTGCAAGCAGATTCTTTACAGTCTAAGCCACCAGGGAAGCCTGTCTGAGCCACATGTGGGGCAGGGGCCTCTAACATCTTCACAGGACCTGTCTGGCATTCTTGTTCTAGGCTGTTTATACGGTACATTAGATCTGTTTTCAAGCCCCTAACCGACCCCCATCTTTTCTCCCTCACCACACATGCCCTGTTCTGTTTACATGTGGGTGTGTTGACTGATTGTGAGTCCAACCTTCCACGCACTCTTAGCCAATAAGTAGTTTTAGGGCAGAAAGTTATATGATCATACACAGGTTCAATACCTGGCATGTTGGCGGACCGTCTTTTGGACATAGTGGATTCTTACTGATTTGTTGGCTTATAAGAGCTGGCTGGTTCCCCTTTTATCTTGTGTTCTATGCATTTGCAGATGCATACATATATATGTGTATGTGTGTGTATATATATATATATTTCCACCCCGCCCCCCATGCAGGTATCTAGGTGTAGAGAGATTGGTGATGTGTGTCTTCCTCTTTGCTGTGGCATTATACCCCAGAAGTCATCCTTTGGCTCCAACTCTTTTTAGCAAGGACTCTTAAGTTTTAATTGTTATCTTTAGGATTGACTTTATCTACCTTTACAAGGTGGGAAGACTGTGAGCAGTTAGTATTTAGTAGGCAGAGTTCATGCGGGGGAGAAGGAAGTCTATCTCACACCCTTGGGCAAGTCTCAAGTACTGTCTGAGACTATAAATAACAACTGTGGACATGAATTACAGAGACAGATTCTTCATGGATAATTTTCCAAGCAGTAAGGTGTTTTCTTTCCTCTTCCCTATACCTTTTTCAAGTGATGGTGGTTACTGATAACATTTATAAAAAGAATATATGAATTCTGAGAATACATTTCTCCTCTCTTATGTCACCCATTAATTTATTTTATTTATTTTAAACTCTGGGCATTTCTACAGTAGTTTTATGATGCAGATATTCAGCACGATCTTTGGTGCATATGAGTAATCTAAACTTCACATTTTCCTTTTTTTGTTTGGTTTGTTTTTTGATTGTTTTTTTTTTCTGAATGGGAAAGTACTGCATTTTACCCATTTCTACATTTTCAAAATTTTTATTTTTCATATTTAGTCCTTAATAATTTTGCCTGCAAATACCTAAAGAAGATGCTTGGAGCTGGAAAATGTAGATATTGTCTATCACTCCTTTTGAAGCAAGTGACATTTGTTAGCAATTTGTACTATCTCTTTGCTCATACCTTTGCCCAAACTTGCAGTGACTAAAGCATTGGAGATAAATTTCGATTTCACATTTTTTTTTTCCATTGAAGAGTTTTCAAGATTTTCTTTCACATGAAACTTTGATCTTTAAAAATGCCTCTGTTACACATTGAGTTGGGACTCACTGTAATCTCCAAGCTAAGTTGTCATTACTACTCTTTTCTCTAAGTAGGCAAAGACACCCCCAGAGAGAGAAGCATGAAGTCTGGTCCTCATTCACCTTTGCATTTTCATAAATCTCAGTGTCTATTCCATCAGCCTGTAGGTAGAGAAACTTTACTGCATACATTTTATTAAAAAAAAAAAAAAGCTTTAGGAAGGGAGAGACAGGGAGGAGTGGGAGGACAGAGAAAAATAGTTGGATCTGAGAAATCAGACAAGTAAAGGAAGTGGGCATTTGTGTAGCTCCCCCTGCAGGTGAGACCTGGATTCTGCAGCCTCTTACCTACACACCTTGAACTGTGAATCCCATGGTTAAGCCTTCAAGGTAGGCATTGTGTTCATTTTCTAGATGGATAGATAAAGACTCAGAGAAATTAAGTGGTTCGGCTTGTGGGATGGAGGTGTAGAGGTAGTTTCATCCTGGTGTTTGTGCCTGGTGTTCCTTGCTGAGGGCACAGTCTTCACAGCCAATGTATTCTATGTCCATCAGAATTAGATTTTGCTTCAAAGTGTTTGTTCTTAGCAGCTTAATTTACATACCTAGAAAGGGATCATGAATATGAACTTGGCTTAATGCTCTTTTAGAAAGTGAGTTTCTTTTTATAAAATCATTATCTTCAGACTAGACCTCAAAATACTGCAAAACCAAAACATGCACGTTTCATTCCTACTCAGTTACAATGAGCATGGTTTTGATTTTTGTTTTAGGCATTGTGGTGATGGTGGCCATGGAGATTTCAGAATTAATAACACATGTCTACCTCCCAGGTGACCATAGTCTGTCCCTGTTTACCTTTGTTCCTCTACGCTCTGGGAGGTGTGAGGATATCAGAGCACAGTCATTCTAGCTTTGAACTCTGGGCCATTGACTTTGGAAACTGCTCCTGTGAATGATGGCCTTCTAGTCCACCAAGGATCCAAGGACTTGGGGTCTTAGTTATAATTGTTTCAAAACCAGCACCACAGAATTCTGCAATTGAAATCCATTTCTACATTGAAATCCATTCAATGGAGTTTGTTTTATTGATATTTCATAAATCACAGGAGATTAGAAAACCACATTTTTTAGTCTTTCTTTCTGGATACTTTTACCACGGTGAGTTTTGAATGGCCCTAACTCATGCAGCCCTTTTGTATTTGTCCACACTTCAAGCAGAGTCTGTAAAATATATATTGTAAGTTTATTCAGTTATTCATATTTAGAGTCAAGGTTCCGATCTATTTGCTGAGTTCTGTTCTAGAGAGAGATATACACGTTGTTTGTACTTCCTGGTATAGATTTTTAAGAGGGTAGATTTATGGCATGGAACACATTTTTTGTAGTGGATTTGCCATGTCACTTTAAGATGTGTTGTAATCAGGCCTTTGTTTGCAGTTGCCACCTTCAGAAGGAGTCTTAATTTCCTTTAGGGAGAAGGGTGGAGGGCAAAGAGTGGCCTTGTAATGAGGGTTTCTTTTTCTCAGGAGATGCTGTCAATGATCTGAATCAAACACCCCAAGTTAACTTCAGAGGTTGATCCACAGAAAAAGGGACATTCTTTTAAATGATTTGCAAAATCACATTCAAAGAGACCTGTGGTGTGGTTACTGTTGGCCAGAGCAGGGTACCAAGTGTTGACTGTATTCCTGTCTGAGCTCTGCCTTTTCTTAACTTGCCTGGCAGTTTTAGCTAAATGAGTTTGGTGTTTGCTTCTGAATGTGAAGCTCTGGTCCCCTTCTGATTAGTGGAGAGACTCCTAGATGTCTAAGTTATTTGACTTTAAGGCATAAGCAAAAAAAATGCCATATTTCTGCACAGCCTGCAGAATGTCTTCAGTCAGACAGGACTGACTTCAGGTTCCAGGTCTCACACATACCAGCTTTTTGTCTTTAGAAAAGTTACCCTCTCTAAGATTCAGAATTTATCCCTAGAATTGACATATATTAGTACTTGCTTCTCCTGTTAGTGCAAGCACTAAGTGAGATAATCCACAGAACTACTCAGTACACTGCTTGACACACAGCAAATATTCCCCAGATGTTAGCTATCATTTTCTTATTGCTATTATTTTTACTCTATCTCAAAGAAGTATGGACTATGAATGTTAGAGGTAGAATGTTCTCTAGAAATAGAAAAGACCCTGTTCTTTGAAAGCTGAAGAAGGAGAGGGGGAAAAAAGGAGCCCCGTACTTCATTTCCCATCCTTCAAACTTGTTTATTACAGTAGTAGGTTGCCATGGAAACTTTCGGGATTAAGATGGTATTATTGAGTTAAGCATTCAATAAACACCTCAGGAAAGAAATCTAAGATATGTATGCACACCACAAGTAGTTTTCAAATGGAAGGGTTATTTAGGGGCAAAGAGGGATGGCAGTTACTGACTTGCTTGTCTCGTGGAGTTACCCGAGAGAATGACGATCGAGTTGAAACTGTGATCATCACCCTGCTTTTGCCTCTTTGAGGGCCATTCCACAAAGTTGTCGGTAGTTACAGCCAGAATTTCAAAATGGGAAGCTGCTCTTTACGTACCAGGGAGTGTGGCTTTCCAAAATAGATTCTGAAGTCGAAAAGAACTCTGAGTGTTTTTTGAGAAGGGCTGACCTCCTTTCATGCCACTTACTGTGAATTAAAGCTGCGAGGGAGAACTAGTTCGGGCATGTGGTCCAGCACTTAGAGCCGCCTCTGCCAGGGAACAAGATTTGTGTTTCTAAGGAGATACAACAAAAAGGAGAATGCTTCAAGAGCCAGCGGCTGTCAGAGTGTAAAAGTATCTATGTTCAGAAAGGGAAATAGAAGTTGAATTAAGTAATCTTATACAGAAGTTACAGGGTGCCCTTCTGCTAATAATTCGTAAATGCAAAAGCAAATAGTTGTGGTCACAAAGGGCTTAGTACATCTCAGCTGATTTGAGTTCTCAGACTCGAACTGGATGTGATTGGTATTGACCTGCTCTGTGCATGTGATTTTCAGATGGTCTGACTCTTGTCTGTCATTTTGTTGGGTTGTATTAGTAACAGAGACAGAGGGTGACATATTCCAGCAGAGGTTTAGGCAGCCAGTTGACAATGAGAGGCGGAAAACTCTCATTCTACCAACCAGAACAGCAAAACAGAATCCTCTACCAGTGTCTTGAATGCCAGTGTCAGCCCATTTGCAAATGTTTAATCAGTGATTAGCATGGAAGGATGCCCTGGATGGGTTCCTTGGATAAAATATCATCACAGGACAGAAATCACAGGGAGAGTGCACCAAGGAAAAATTACAGTACAGCTATATTTACTTTGTGCCGCTGCAGTGGGGTTTTATTTTCCACAGTTGGAAAGGGAACCACCTGTCTGAACTGCTGATGTCAGAGAGCTCCCTCGAGACACAGGGCTGTTGGAAAGCAATGATACTGTATGTATTTGCTCTTATGTCCATATCAGGCTAAGATTGGGTTTCAAATCTGTGCCCTATTGTGGAGTTCATTGAGCAGTGACTCCCAGGTGCCCTCCCACGTCACCGTGCCCTTGTGAATTAAAAAGTCGCGTGTGTGAGCCCCCATCGTGAGTGTTCCCTCGACCTGCTGTGCAACTGTTTACACTGCAGTAAAATGAATGACATGCATCCTAGGGGTTATCATTTATGGACTCAGTTCTGAAAGTGAGTATGGAGAGACATGGTCTCTGCCCCCAGCCCCCTGCTGATGTCTTGGCTTTTATTTTCTTTCTAATTATCAGGATTTAAAAATATATATCTTTCTCAGATTTGGAGGTTTCATGTGTGGATTGTTAAAGAGGAAAAAAAAAAGAGACTAGAATGAGTAGCATTAAAACATATACATTACCATGTGCGAAATAGATTGCTAATGGGAATTGCTGTCTGTATAGCACAGGGAGTTTAGCCTGTTGCTCTGTGATGACCTAGAGGGGTGAGATGGAGGGGGTGGGTGGGAGGCTCAAGAGGGAGGGGATATATGTATACTTATGGCTGATTCACACTATTGTGCAAAAATCAACACATCATTGTAAAGCAATTATCCTCCAATTAAAAATAAATTTTAAAAATTTAAATTAAAAAAAGAATAGGATGTGCCAATCTTTTAAATTTTTGCTTATTTATTTAACTTAATTTTTTTGTGTGTAGCATGTCACTGTGGGGGAATTGTTATGGAATGAATGAAGCCTAATGCCTAATTTGGAAAGGAAAGGCTGGAGAGTACGACCATGCAGCTCCAAGGCACCTATTGAATTGTAATAATTATTTTTTAAGATGCTGAAGTGTTGTATAACCACTGCTCCAATTCTTTGTATCTAGGGTAGAATCAGGCCTTTTAAACATAATTCCTTAAGGCAACATAAAGGCCACTGCATTGCACAACTCCAGGGGGCACCATTTCCGTCGTCATCCAGGACTCACACTCATACCATCTGCTGACTATATGTCCAATCCCAGAAAATATGATGCTATTAACATTACTCAAACATTTCATAAAAATAGAATTGTTACCAATGATTGCAGAAGGCATGCTATCAGTGAAGTTGTTCATTATTTTAATAGTACCATGCATCTGAATTTGAATATCTTTAGCAACTTGCAAATTATATGGTTGTTACACAAAGTAGGTAGAAAACAGAGTTTCTGAGAGTGTAAATTACATTCTTGGGCCACATCAAATCAATGTCCTATTAGGGATCAGAACCAGGGTTCTTAATTCTCAAACTTCCCATGATGCTCAATTAAATTAATATTTTAAATGATGCTTGGTACTTTTCCTCAAATCTTAGGAATAGAGTAAATAGGATAGGCTAAGACCCCCTGGTTCATCTAATCTTTCCCCTAGTGTAAGATTTTCCTCTGAACCATTAAAAGTGTTATAATATATGATTGATATTAATTAGTTTTCTGTAAAGTACTGCACTCCTTAACATGAACTGAACTAGAAATAAATATATTACCATGAATTAAGATTTTATTAGTTGCGAAGAAGAATTGGATGAAGGCACCTATGTGAAATCCTAAGTACAGGCATCCAATTGAATTAATGCCAGCACTGCCTTGAGATTAATTTGAGTGCTGAATAAGAAATAGTATACCATAACATAACTGTGTTTACTGAATCATTTTTGGCATCCAAAACTAAAGCTACATTATAAATGCAACAGCAGGCTTTTCTCCCTTGGAAGAGAGAAGCGAGTGCATTTTGTAATTCAAGTGAATGTTACCCACTGAAAAATGCCTCTAGTCCCCAGGAAGAGAACAGGCTTCTTGAGGACCTTGCATACTCATCCCTCAGAGTTTGCATACTTTGTTCCGCTCTGGCCTTCTGCAGCCTGGTCAAGTTTTGGAATATGATCAGCTCTATTTTCTCTCCACCCCCCAGTCTGGAGCACCTGGTTAGACCTCACTTTATAAGTTTCCATCTCATTATTATGTATATGTTTTGAAAAGGTTGGGAAGGTGTTGAAAAGATATATGGGGTTGCCTCAGGGATGTTCCTGATTATGTAAGGAGGGTGGATTGCACAGCATTTAATACAGGGCTGTGAGAGAATATGGTAAAGCTCCAAGGATCACTGTTCCCTAATGGGGATGGCAGTGATGCGCCTAGAGGTAAGTCCTGCTAGCGCCCTGCCCTAACACACCCTTACATTCTGAAATCCGCTGACTCTCTAGTCACTCATTTTATTTGCATCTATGATATCACTTACTTGAGAGGGAGTGCAAAACTTTAGGCCACCACTGCCAAGCAGGAAGATTATGGCTATCATATATATATACTTTGAAATTTTCTGGTAGCCACATTTACAAAAGGTAAATTTAAATTTAATAACATCTTTTATTTTTCACAATATGTCCAAAATATTATATCAATGTGTCATCACTATAACTTGTTAATATCTTCTATTCAGTTTTTCACGTTTAAGACTTTGAAATCTGTCTATTTTGTATTGACAGAGCATCTCAGTTTTGACTAGACACATTTCAAATGCTCAGGACCATGGGTGGGTAGTGACTGTTGCATTGGACAGCACCATTTTCAAAGTATATCCCTACTTGGCAGCATATGCGGACACAGAAAAATTACTTGAAAGAAAAAAAAAATCTTAAATATCTAAAATAAAATATAACATATCCTTTATATCACTTTATCAATTTAAAAATTAATTATATGATTGATCACAAATTCCAGAAGAATGTGAATGCTGAGACAATTTATTTGATGGGCCACTGGTGGCAAAATTGACTTTATATTGAATTGTTTTGCTCCTGTGGCTTTGTTTTCCATTTTTGCCCCCATAGATAGCATCATTTTAAAACATGATTTGCTACTTGGCAGGTCTTCTCAGACTTGCAAACTCATAGTATCTTGTCAGTTTTCAGGCCCCATATGGATGTCTTGCTTCTTAACAGAGAAAATCTTGAAAGACTTTTAGCTCAGATCACTTTTGTGGCCAGCATCATGGAAACAAAAATGCTCTCTGCAACTGCTGCTTCTGATCTCTTTAGAAGTAGACCCAGGTCAGGACTGGTGTGAGGCTGGTTTTCCCTTTCTTCACATACAGACATTTGACATCCTAAAAGTGTAGGTGATGATTCTGTGTGTGCACCCAAAGAAAGTCGGCTGAATTTAAGACTTCAAAAGAAAGTCTGCTCTGCTTTGTTTCTATAATGGTTTTAGATGAGGAAGCCAGGAAAGAGCAGATCTCTGTATTTACTCTGATAGTGCTTGATGTTCAGTGAGTTTTACATATTGGTATGTGAATAACAGCTATCATTACTGAGTACTTGTTATATGCCAAGTGTTAGGCTCATATACATCTCATTGAACCCTAACACCAATCATGTGAAGTAGGTATTAATATTTATATTTCCATTTTCACAGCTAAAAATGAGAGATCGGATAATTAAACTCACTTGGGTTCACACAGACAGATGTATGTGTATGCTAAGTCGCTTCAGTAACATCTGACTCTTTGTGACCTCTGTCCATGGGAGTCTCCAGGCAAGAACACTGGAATGGGTTGCCATACCCCCCTCTAGGAGATCTTCCTGACCCAGGGATCGAACCCACATTTTTTATGTCTCCTGCATTGGCAGGCGGGTTCTTTACCACTCTTGCCACCAGGAAATCAGACAGACACCCAGTGGCAGACTGCACTGACTAACCCCAAAAGTTATGTTCTCAGAGAAGAGGACCAGGTTTTCACACCAAGTCGATGACCACCTTTAATAGTGAATTTTAAACCAACGGCAAAGTACTAAAGTTTATGAGTTAAAAGTGTTTTTCACTTCATTTAAGAAATACATTCAGAGAAGTGAGTTAACCAGAGACAATTATGTGATATTGCTTATACATGGAATCTTAAAAAAAAAAAATGGTACAAGTGAACTTATTTGCAAAACAGAAATAGAGTCACCAATGTAGAAAATAAACTTATGGTTACCATGGGGGAAATGGGGGGGAGGATAAATTGGGAAATTAAGATTGACATATCACACTACCCTAGACGATCTCTTGCATTGGGGTCAGATTCTTTACCATCTGAGCCACCAGGGACTCATATATAAAATTGATAACTAATAAGGACCTACTGTATAGCACAGAGAACTCTGCTCAATACTCTGTAATGATCTATATGGGGAAAGAATCTAAAAATAGAGTGGTTACATGTATATGTATAAATAATTCACTTTGCTGTATGCTGCTGCTGCTGCTAAGTCGCTTCAGTCGTGATCGACTCTGTGCGACCCCATAGACGGCAGCCCACCAGGCTCTGCCGTCCCTGGGATTCTCCAGGCAAGAACACTGGAGTGGGCTGCCATTTCCCTCTCCAGTGCATGAAAGGGAAAAGGGAAAGTGAAGTCGCTCAGTCGTATCCGACTCCCCGCGACCCCATGGACTGCAGCCCACCAGGCTCCTCTGTCCATGGGAGTCTCCAGGCAAGAGTACTGGAGTGGGGTGCCATTGCCTTCTCCACTTTGCTGTATACCTGAAACTAATACAATATGGTAAACCAACTATATGCCAATGAAAATTTAAAAAAGAAAGAAAGAATTCAGATACTTAATCCTGTTTTGTCTTTGGATAGAATATAAATTTAGACAATTGAAATGGCTTCGTCCAAGGTCCACATTGGGTCTCTTGATTCCTACTCCACTTCTGATTGTCTGTGTGGTTTATTGGCTTCTTTAAGGTTAGTTGAACATTCAGAACTTTTTTAACAGGAAGGTGATAAACTTCAAAATTTGGAGTATGGGAAGATTTTCTTCTCTTTGTTCTCTATGCGTTTTAGACTTTTTAACTGACATATACTATGAATACTGAAAAGTACATATATCATAAGGGTTGAGTTCTATGAACTTTCACTAACTGACCGTATCCATGGAACCAGAATTGACAGCAAGAAATAAACCATCACTAGCTTTCTGGAGGGCTTCCCAGGCAGCTCAGTGGTAAATAACCAATGCAAGAGACACAGGAGACAAGAGTTCCATCCCTGGGTCAAGAAGATCTCCGGAGAAGGAAATGACAACTTGCTCCAGTATTCTTTCCTGGGAAATTCCATGAACAGAGGAGCCTGGCGGGCTCCTATCCATGGGGCCGCAAAGAGTCTGACATGACTGAGTGACTGAGCAACCACAAATATTTCTGGAGCCCCTTGCCCACACCATGCGCCCAGCTTCTAACTAAACCAAAGTCAGTCTCTAACCTGATGTCTGGCTTAATAAATTAGGTAATATATGCTTCTGTACTTATTCATATAATGGCTAATCATCAAACATATACTTTTTGAGTATGTCTGGCTTATTTATCTTCACATTATATTTGCTGGACTTATGCACATTTTCACATATAGTAGAAGTTATTTTCATTCTCACTGATGTATTTGGCTATACTTTTGAAGCGTAAGAATCTCATCAACCATAATATTGCCAGTATAATTAATAAGTTTATTGAACATTAATTACTATTTAAATTGCTTTTTAAAAAAGTATTAAGCTTACTTTTATTTGATTCAGTCTAAAACAAAATAAAATAACAAAACTCAGTTATGGAGCCTTAGCGGTCGCAATGTAAGGTATATCCCAGCAAATCACTCTTGTCCTGTGTTTTTACGCAATATTCAACATAGGGTAATATAATAGGGAAAACAAAGAGGGCACAGTCTGAAAATACCCGCAAGAGAGTGCCGAGCTGGAGTTCCCACGAAATAGCTTTGTATGGCTGTGTAAAAGGTTAGGTGTGGCCTATTTTTAGGTCCCCTACATGGAAATGGATGTACTAAGATGGATGGCAGAAAGTTATACCTCGGAGTTGTCAGAGATTTTTGTTTTGAAAAGAGGTAGGAAAAGAATCCTTTCTGATCATCTGCTTGGGGCAAAGTACATCCTGGGCTCTTTAACGCTTTTGAACTATTGAAAAGGGACACTCTTGTAAATTGCCTTTTGGAGATTTGTTTCACAGGCCCAGAAATCAAGCTATCTTATGTTAGTTTTCTTGTTGTTTCTTTTTTTCTGGGTGCAAGAAAATGGGAAGTTAATCTGTCTTGCGAGAGGATACTGCTGGGGTGTCCAGCACTGTACATGCTGGTGGCTTATCAAGCACCTTTTTCCTTACCAAGGTTTATCATTTCCCTGGTTTTCCTCCACTATTACCAGGGCTCCTTCTCCAAATGTTCTGTTAGAGAAATGTAGTGTGTCTGAGGCTATTCATTCAGCATTAAGGGACGATCTCTAAGGGTATGGTATTATTTGGCTGTGAAGCACAGGTCTTCCTTCTGCTAAATAGGGTCGTATGTACAAAGAAAAGAGCTAAACAGGACAACTGCATAACTCCCAGTGATATATCAACTATTTATCCTGTGATACATCCTGATTTAATATAGTTGCTAATAATGCCAGGATAACATATGTTAGGCATTTGTCCTTCTTTTCTACCTCCACATTCTATAGTAACATCTCAGATGATCTTTCTCAAATTAAAAAAAAAAGAAAAGGTAAGTTCTCCTTTTACCAAATACTATGAGCTTTTTATTTAATGGGCCGAGTGCTCTGGTAATAGGAGGCAGGAATGTTACTTGAAGCTCTTATTTCCATGGACCTTATTCCTATTTACAAAACCCTAAATTTCAGATCCATCCACCCTTCTAAATCTTCTCTCTCTGGGTAACATTATTTCTTACCCATTGTAAAACCAAATCACATGTTAGCATGTTAAATTACATCTATATGCAGGCATAAGTGAATAGTCACTATCATATCAGCCGTGTGTTTTTCATCCTTACTATGCAAGCAGGGACTTGATCTTCAACGTGACTTGTACCATTTAATAGAGTTAATGATAAACAAGATGAAAGCTTGCTATTTCTCTGGGGCAATGACCTGGGCTTTGTAAGAACCTGGGATCTGTAGAAGCTGGTCTTCTTATGGGCAATATGCACGAAAGTATTATATATTTCCAGTTCTCATCTGTTCTTTTTCTGGCATGGTTAGGAAGTTTAAAGATCCATATTTGCATGAGAGTGTGCCTTTACTTTCCCTACACATTCTCCCTGATTTCAGTTCCTTTGAACAGCGCAACATTTGCATCACCCTGTGCAAAGAAGTTTTCCCGAGTCTCCTGTCTCTGTCAGGGCAGAGACATCACTGCATTTGAGAGTTGACAGGTATCTTAGATATAATTGAATCCGACCATCTCTATTGACAGATGAGGAAACTGAGGCTAGAATCATTAAGTGAACTGCCCAATGTTGAATTGCAGAATCATGTCCTTCCTACCATCTCTTTCCTTCCTTTCTGGGCTAAATCAAGATCCACAGAGTCACTCGACTTATCAAGAAGACTTGAGCCTCACGTCATCACTTGAAATCTCATGAATTTGGCCTTGGTTTCAGCCCTGTGAACCCTCTTCTCATGAAAATTCTTAATGGTCACTATAATGATCACCCAAGTGTAGGAAGAGTAATTTGCAGGGAAGATCCATAAAACTGCAAGAACACTAATTTGAAGAGGCTGACAGTACAGCTTTCACCCCTGTGGAGATGGTCAGCCTTCTAGGGGAAAGGGGAGGTCAAGGTCTCATGTGACATTTGGAGAACCCAGAATGAGGTTTCTGCCCAAGAACAGGGCTGCAACGTGACAGCATTTACACAGGTGGCTCCACATTCAGGAACAGATTGTGGTACAGAAATTCACTTGCGAGTTGCTGGTTTGAAACTTGGACTGCATTTTTCGCACCAGTCAATTTCAGTTGTCTCCTGTCAAAGCCACATCTCCAACAGCTCTTCCCTTCTTCCTTCTATAACTGCCCCATCTTATTCCCAGCTGGTAAAAATCCCTTCTTGAAAAATTTTCTTAATACGTTAGTCACACCATTCTAAAAGTATTTACTTTTCTTCCCCCTTGGTATGTGCTTCTGAACGCCATTAGATGCAAGAAGGGAGAAAAAATATGATGAACAAATATAGATGCTTTTGTATAAATAACTGAAATCTCCTTAACTGTACTAAGGATAATTGCATTTTTCAATGGAACGTTTGTTTCACTTAACTGGTGACATTTCAAGTTGACAAACAAAGTGTAATGGCCATGGCATCTGGGGTCAGTGATTTGGGCCCACCTCGCAGGCAAGCTAATAGCCGAAAGCTTTCTTTTCCCCAGAATTCAGAGCTCAGAGTGTTTTTCAGGGTGCCAGATAGTAACTTCTCCCAGCCTTGCATCCTGAGTGGAGTGGCTATTAGACTTGATAGGCAGAAATGGCTTCCTTTTAGATATATGATGAATATTGAGGTTTATAGTGGATATCAGAGGCTGTTTCTATTTGTTACATTCCCTGTATGTTAAGAATGCATAGTTATGTCTGAATCTCTTTATTTCTTTAAAAAAATGAATAGTTTTATTCTTCTGAATATAAAAGCTGTACATGTTTATCTCAGAAAATTTAAAAATTATAGAAAGACACATATATTCACACATACAAAAATTTAAAAGAACTTATGTCATTGGCCACTATTAACACCTTGTTATATTTTCTCCTTATCCTCTTTGTTCTTCTGTTTTTCTGAGAGTTATTTATATGTAAGTTTTTGTGACTATAGTTTCTTCAAATATAGTTTTAAATCTTAATATATTTTGAACATTTTCTTATTATGCTATTAAATATATTTTACTGCAGTTTTTAATGATCACATTGTATATATCTACATACTGAATATGTCTGTATGAATATATATGAGTTTATATATATATATATATATAGTTCTCCATAATTTATTTTGTCAGGGCATTATTGTTGGACACTTATACTGCTTTCAAGTTTTCAATAATGTAAATTATGTAGCATTGACTATCTCCACACTAAAAATCTTTGCATGTATTCCCCTGTTATTTCCTTAAGATGAAGTTCTAGAAGTAGAATTTTTGGATCTATGGGGTTGCCCATTTTTAACATTTTTGACACATACTGCCTGCTTGTCCCCTAGAAAAATCTCTACTCATTTATAATCCAACCAGTGGTATTTGACATCTATTTTTGATTGAGCTGCTAAATGCAGAGGTCAGTCTTAGAAGTGGTCTTCTTGGTTAAGAATATTTCCTCAAAAGTCTGTGTCTAGTTGGGATAGCAATAGAAAGTAAGATTTTATCCAAGGCATCACAAAATTTAGTTTAGACCTTAAGCTAATTACTTCCTAAGATGATAATTTATTTCCTTTCTACATCCTCATATTTTTAGGATATATATTTACTCTGCTAGAGTAAATTCAAATGCCAAAGCACTGGAAAAATATACAACAGAAATAAAAGCAAAATAACCAAAACCCTTCCAAGTCTGATCTGGTGGGATTAAAAAAAAAGGAAAAAAAACTTCACTTATTTAATTCTTCCATCTCAAGAATAGTTGAAAATACAATTTATTTCACTACAATCAAAAGAAGTTAAGCTCATTAGGACCCCAGCTCTAGAAATAAGTACCAAAGGGAACTGCTTGACTAACAATTTTTTTTTTCAATTTAATAATTGTGTACCCTAATTTTCTCTGGCCCTCAGGAACTTCAGTTAGGGGATAAAATGTTTTTCTTACTAAGTGAGTTATGTTATTGAGGTTCAGTAGGACTTTAACATTTTAAATAATAACATTTAATAAAATAGCATGTGCTTTATATTGTTTAAGTTAAAAAAAAAAAACCAAATAACCCTATCGAACAGTTCTTGTTTAAACAACCAATAACTCACTGCATTATACATGAATTAACCTGAAATATTTAAGGTAAATGAAAATGTCTGTAAATTCTCAAATACAGCAGAGTCAAGCATCAGACGAAATCAGATTTTAACCATCCTTTTATTATCTCTTATGTGTGGGCCTAATTAGCATACTTTTTGCCTTACGTTTAATTTAGTCCAACTGACTGCAATTTGGACTAATTCGTAGGTAATTTTTGTTTTAGTGTGAGAAGTTCCAAGAGCAGGTTTTGAGATCCATGTTAAAATACAGGCTCAATTGCCTAGAGCTGGTCTGCAGACGATTTCACTGGAGATGAGAGAGAGGTTGCTGAAGTTATTTATCACCTCTAAGTTTACTGAAAAATAAATAAGTGAATGCTAGGAGGCATTAAAGTTGTCCACTATTTTTCTCTGTTTGTTGCCCAAATATGCTTGGTTCACAGTGACATCGCCATCGTGGTTTTGTGTAAAATAAGACTTCATTTCAGAGTGCTGTAGACTAGGGCTCTTTATTATACCTGCCCTCCTGCCAGCTTCTGTGCCGGGCACAGCCACAGCTTCGAACATGTCCCAGGGGCTCAGAGCACGTGCTCAGACACTGATGTGGAGTTTCAGGACCAATGAGCCCCTCCAGGAATTAAAAGCCAGCAACTGAATGCCTATTAGTAATGATTAACTTTGAAAATATTAGCCATTCTGGGCAGATCCCTTTCCTTTCTAGGCAGGTAGCATTCCCAGGAATGTTGGTTTCCCATAAAATCGACAGTCTCTAGGTTATAAATTTGCCTCAGGGGACTTAGCTGTGCTTTTGAGTTGAGAATGAATGTTAACCTTATGTATGAAACTTCAGTCTTCCAAGGAGGATTTTTAGAGATCTGTATGCTCTTTTTGACTGTTATCCAAAATCCTGGCTCTGTCTTATTTTTCTCAGTTATAAAATGGGTACACAGATCATTTTTATTGGATAGTTTTGAGGACTAAATTGATTGAAATGTGGTGTCTAAACTGCTGATCTCAATGTCTAGCCCTTATAAGCTCTGCTGTAGGTTTTCTTTTCCCTTTTTCTTTCTTGAAAAATTTCAGCCTTAAGTTTATTCTTATGTAGTTTATTGTAAACTTAGAAAAACAAATGAAAAAAGATATTTATGCTAGTAGCTCTTTACTTCTGTGTTCTCACCTATACGTGTAATAATTAGATCAAAACCAATTGTCTTTGCTGTTGTCTACTTGGGTAATTCAGTTTGATGTATTTATTTTTTAGAAATGGCAGTTGTCTGAAATATGGAGGGGAGCAAAAGCCTGGAATTTGGGGCAGGAGTGGGGATTGAAACCTAAATGTTATGTTCTTAGTTACATTTTTTCCCAAAGAACTGAATTAGTCTCTTGAAGGTTTATTTTCTCTCTTGTTATCAACTTTAAGGATAGTCCTCTTGCCTCCACCTATGTTGGAGTCTGGAGGAATTTTAACAGAATTTCTGAGCAGAGAAAATCCATTGGGGTGGAATCCAGGGTCTATGTAGTTATGGAACATCATGGGTAATAAATAGCTCCTTCTATTGTTGAGACAAAACTGGGATTGATTTGGGTGTGCATTTAATGTTTAGTGAAAGGACCGTGTACCTAGAAATGGTATATTTTAAGGAAGACAGGAATCTGGATATTGAGGAAAATAGCATTGCTTCTTTCATATCAGATTATTCTCCATTTTTAATGTCTGTCATCCCCCAAATTGTAAGTTCCCTTGTGTCCCTGACATATGCTGTCTTGGAAGCCCTTGCAGTACATTGCTGTGGACACAGTAAGGTTTCAATAGATATTTGTTGATTGAAATCAAACATTTGGAAATCGTGGAGGCAGAATTGATGAAGGGGTAAAAAGAGGGCCACAGAGAGAAAGGAAGGGAAACAGTCAAGGTAGAGGGGAAACAAATATAGGAACTTCCTGGGAAAGACCAAGGTTGATGAGTGACTGACAATTTTTGTTTTCCTGAGAAAAGAAAAACTGGACATAAGAGTAACTTTAATCTGAAGAGCTAATCAACCAAATTATAAGAACTGTAAAATATCCCTCTCGTTTTGTCTCATTTTGAGACAAAAAAAAAGATAGTGGAAGTTATAATTTGTCCCAAGGATCTAGATAAATTTGTATGTGTATACGATAATAGAAACTTGCAAGAAAAATTGTGGTATGCTGTAGTTTATAAATCATTTCAGTGTTTTGACTTCTCACTAACCCTTTTCCTCTCTTCGTGATAGTAAGAAAAAAAAGTATATGTATAATTTTCCATTATTTGTAAGAGAGGGAGTATGTGCCAAGGAACTGTGTACACACACACACATATCCACCTTTGGTTTCAGTAGGTGCTGATTTAATTAAGAAAAAGTGGAACTAGGTGGCAAAAAAGACAAACAAGAAAGCCCTGACAACATCATGTAAACAGGTTCAAAATCAAAAGCAATAATAGAGAGTATTCCAGGGTAAAGAACTTCTCTAAAAGATTTAAATAAGATTAATATAAATATATGTACACACACACATATATAATGGATGCCTTGCATTCAATGAACACAAATAAAAATATCAGAGAATATCACGACACAGGGATCACCTGATAATAATGAATAAACATCAGCTCTTCTTGGTCAAGTGACCAATATTATTTCACAGTTGACTGTGTTGAGGGCAGAGCCAATGACCTTTGCCTTGCATTTTAATAATTTACTATAGTTTTACATTAAATCAGAATATAATTGTGAAGAAAATTAGTGTTTCTTTGTGGGGAATGCAGAGTAATGCCACTAATTGCATGTATAAAAGCCTTCCTGAGGTTGTATTTTCCTGTTCTTTCTTGATTTAGAAAATTAAAACTACGGTAATTTTCCACTCTTTGTAAGAGGCAAAATGTGCCAGTGAAATGTATTCAGCTAACTTAGAATGTCAACGCTTTTGGCCATCTTTTTATGTCCAGTAATGACAAACTGTCAATTTCATCACCGTTATTCAGGAATACACTAGCAACTTGTTGCAGATATCAGAGTAAGCGAATTTTTTTAAATAATTGTGATCTGAAAGAAGAAACAGTCTTTTTTTTTGCTTTTGGGTTGTTTTTTCTTTCACCTTAATATTTGAGTGACTTTATAGTTAGAGCAAATCACCATTTTTTTCTTGATAAAGGGAAGGACAATAGAGAATTCATTAAGTTCAACTTGGTAGAATAGAAAATTAAACAAATAGTGCTTGAGAATTATTTTTAGATACCTGGGGAACTTTTTTTCAGATGAAATATTATCAAGTAAAAGAATCAAGCTGATTTTAAAAGTATATGGAGTTTATTCACAAATATAGAACCACGTGTACATCACTCTGGAACTTGGAAGGGTTAAATCGGACCACAGTGGGGTTGTGGAAAGCGTTTCCCAGAGTTGTCTAGTACCTTGAATTTGTTATGGATTCGATGTGTAATGTTATTTAAAACAGTTGCACCTGCGTTCGCTCTCATTGTCTCAGGCTCGAAGCTGAAAAATTCAAAAAATGAAAAAGCTCAAGAAATGAATATTTCTGTTAATAACATGTTGGTATTTTTCCCCGACTCCATGAACATTCTTGATCTCACAGGCAAAATGCACAACCCAGGGCACTAGGGTTGGAATCCAGTGTTTATTCAAAAAGGCACCCTAAGGCAGTTAGAGAGGGAATGCTACATGTATTGGGGGGGAGGTGGGGAAAGGCAGCTGGAAACTAAGCTGATCTGGGCCCAAGCTGCAGCGACGGTCTTTACTAACTTGCTTTCTGAGAACTATGAGAGAAATGGAAATAATTTGAAGGACCCTGAAAGGATGGCATTTTGTTGCTTGTTCTCCTTATATGGAGCAAAGCAAACTGCAGTAACACTTCTCGGGAGCTGGTATTCCCTGCTGCCACGGGCACAGCCGTTTTCTGCGTGGAGGAGTTTGTTTATACCTTAAGAAATACAGTCTGTTTTGTTGATTAAATAAGCAAAAAAAAAAAAAAAGTCATGCCTCATCCTCTGCTTTCAAACACTCCCCCAATTAGAAAATATCTCATAAAAATGCATCATGTGATACTATCTTGCTTTAGTCCCAAACCGAGTTCACTTGGATGTCTTCAAATTTGAGTCCTGAGGGAGTACACATTTGAGCTAAGAATGTAGTTACTCTGTCATGAAATAGGGAGCTTTGCCACTTGCTTGTTTTGGAAGGAAAATAAATTAAAAAAAGATTGCAGGGGATTTTAGTTATTATATCGTCAGGGTTCTGTTCAGAGTTGATGGCATTCAAAGCTGGCTTTAGTCACAGCATGATGCTCCAAAAGTCCAAGTGTTCCCTTTCTTTCTTTCTTTCTTCTTTCCGTTTTTTTTTTTTTTAAGCGTTACTTCACTGAGGCAGAGGGCTGCCTTTGAGTGACGTCACAAGCTTGAGCAGCTAGCAGCACAGGAGAAGGGAGGCTGGGTGAGTGACAGCCCAGCCTACTTTTAATAGCTTTGTCATGTGACTGGGGACTGTAGTAAGACAGGTGCCTTCAGTTCACTCTCAGTAAGGGGCTGGTTGCCTGCATGAGTGTGTGCTCTGTGTCACTGTGGATTGGAGTTGAAACAGCTTGATTGGCGTCATTCAGGAGCTGGATGGCGTGGGACATGTGCAACCAGGACTCTGTATGGAGTGACATCGAGGTGAGCTGGGGCTGGGCTCGGCACTGCAGCCAGGACCAAAGCTTCCCTCGCGATGCAATTATTCCTGTGAGGGGGGGAAGGGCTTGGGTTTGGGAGAGGAAAGTAGGCAGAAAAGTAGCCGGGGGCAGGCGCTTTTGGAAGAGAATCTCAATCTTATCTTAACTCCTATAAGTTTGCTATTTTAAGGCGACTCTGAGATACCTTGAACAAATCAAAGCTTAGCTGCTGTCATCAGGATCTGTTGCAGTTAGAAACTCTTTCCATGTGCCTTTGGCTCTGTTTCTACTCATATGCAATATTTATGCTCTAAGATATTGATATGAATCAGAAGCTGAAGTCTTTCCAGTGGTGTTTAGTGGCCTGGTTGGAAAAATGCCATTTCTATTTATAATAAGATGAAGATAAAAATATTAAAATGGATGGACTCAAATCTAGTCAGTTTTGACTCTAGTCCGGATTTTTTTTTCTTCTCTCTCTGTTCATCAGACGGAGAACTCAGAAAATCCTAAATAATCCTGCTGGGCTATTTTAGATTGCTTTTCCCACAGAACACAAAACAACAAAAGCTGATTCCTTTAAAACTCCTCTGTGTGATTGAAAGCTTTGGCCAGCAAAAAAAAAAAAAAAAAACCTGCTTTACTGTGCAAGGTTTTCCATTAGCATCTAGGCAGGGAAGCCAATGGTTAAAACTGTCTGTACCACGGAGAGCTGCCTGAAGCCGGAGAGAGAATAGAGTTTATGCAGGACTGTGTGTGGAGCTGCTCGCTGCTTGTGTAAAAATAGACGGCAATACATCAATTCCACAGTCTCTGCTGGCTACAATCATACAGGGGGAGAAAAAAAGCAAGCTGGTTTCCTCGTAATCTCTGGAGTCTAGAGTGACTAGCAGGGGGGGACGGAGGACGGCGGCATGTTTGCATTCAACACAATGGAATGTTCTCGGAAAGTTTGGCCAACTTGGGAAACAAGTGAAACTTTCTGTGGACTCTGGTGAGATGGACCCGAATTGAATTGCAGGGAGGATCTGAGTGGCTAACAATGAATCTGGCAAAGGGCTGAGAGAGCTTCCTCTGGGAAGCTGGGGGCACGTAGGGTAAGGGGAGGATCAAGGGCTACACGTGATTTGATTAAATAAGATGTCCATGTGGTACGGCGATACACATCTTAAGTGAAAATAATTTGGCCAAGGCCGTCTGCGAACGCATTTTTCTTCTCTAGCGAGGCATGCCCTGGATTCTTAACTCTTCGCTGGGTTTGCAAATGCTGGCTTTCTCTGCCCTCTCCTGCCTTGGCAGATGCGTTTTTGCGGATTGTAATTGTTCTTGTCTTGTGATGTCTTGGTAAGGTGGGAGAAATATGGCTAATTCATATATCCTGTAGCTATTATGAGTCAGAGTTCTAAGTGGCTTCAAAGTCCTAATTGTCTTCGAGTAGCTGGAGTATCCTGTGGGTGGTTGTCTGGCTGGTACTGTGGGTCTCAGCTGCTGTAGTTTCATTTTTCCATCATGTATTATTCCTGATGCCGTTAGGAGTTGATTGAGGAACTAGATCATATGGAAATAGGGAAGATTTATTTTAATCATTGCCATTCCTGCAGTCATATTCAAAGAAGCATCAGAACCGTTTAGAACAGGGGCTCTTTAATTTTGTGCTTAGGGAGGTGAGGTCTCGGGCTAATTGTCCAGCCGTGGATTGAGTTGTCGGTCGGTCGGCTGAGACCGGCCAGTCGCTCCTCTGTTGCACCGAAGGCAGCAGGCGGCTAGCAGCCCAGCCTTGGCGGCAGCAGCCCTGGGAATCACCTCCACCAGGCTCAAATATTACGAGCAGCAGGTAGTGTAGGCCGCTTCATTTCTTGAATCATTAATGTTTGCTGTCATCCTAAAACGTATTATGCCCTTTTGCACATAATGACAAGACAGCACGTTGGTTAATAAAGGCCTATATCACTGTAGCTACTCTGAGTCCCCAGTGTTTCACAGTTTAATGAAGGTGATGTCCAATAAGGTTACTAAGATTGATAGAGACAGTTCTGATGACATACACTCAACTAAGACTGTCACTCTTTACTGACCGCTGCCCTCCCCTCTCTCCCTTGCCTTGACTAATTTTTTTAAGAAGTAAGATTCTTTTTTCGTTAATATAATTAATGTGGCCAAGTCCACTCTTTCTGCTCTCCCTCCCTTTAAAATTTACCATCAATGGCACAAAAACCTCCAAAAGGTTAATGGAGAATTATGCTTAATTATAATGATTCATTATCATCAGTGCAGTTAAGCTAATTTATTGTCTGCTCCTTAACTAAGAGAAAAGTCTGTTGGGGTGAAATAACGTACAATAATTAGCCTTTTGTGTTTAGTGACTGCTTTCTCCTTTTAAATCTTATTATAAAATTAAGGCTGCGGTTGTGGAATAGCTGTCATAGTTGCAGAGAGGCAGTAGAATGTGTCTCTGTAAATTGCCATAAAGCACACCTGTTACAGATGTATAGGGAAGCAGTAAATACCAGCGTGTCAAATGAGGACAGTTACAGGGCTCGGACTGTTAAGCTGGCATCATCCAAAGACCAAATATAAATTAATAACAGGAACACTTGCTACCACTAATGTGTTTTAGATTATCAGGATAATGCCATGTTCAGAAGTCTTGATTTTATTAACACATCAACATTGCAAACAGCATATGCACATTTCTCAGCCATAACAGAAAAGCAAAAATGAGAGAAACTGACAGAGAGAGGAAAGGAAAGAAATATGTGAATGACATCAGAGTAAAATACAAAAAAAATTGATCTGTCTTTTCAGTGGTTTTAAAAGTTACTGAAAACTACATATTTCTGAAAGGTTGAAGGGTTTTGAAGAGGCCATGCCTTAGAGGGCTGTTAAAGAGAGAGACAGCAAGAAGTTGTCCACCAAATCAGTGTCAGCATTCCAAGACATGGGTTCTAGAGTGTGCTATCCACAAAAGGAATTTAAACCAAATGCACAGATAGTGTGTTATCTAACTTATTTTTTATTTTCTTGTTGTTTTTGCTTTTTAAAGACTCTCCCCCAATCCTAGTAGTTTTTGTACCACTGAAAAAGTTTTCCCCTTATCTCTGAATTGGTCATGTTGTAGAAGAGTTAACACTGTGTATGTGTGTTGTATTTGGAGGACAAGCAGTGAGCAAGTGTAGAGACTGGGCCGTGTTACACCCATAACAAAACATGAACATTGCACCAGAACAAAACCTTCTGTTCAGCCTAGCTTACTTATAAACCTAGTTTAGTATACCGACCTGTAACTTTGGGATAACTCCAATAATAAAAAAGGAAAGACCAATAAAATGATAAGGAAAGGTTGCAATGGAGGTGATTGCTCTTCCTTGGCATTACCTTTGTGCCTGCCTTTCAGGATCTCTCTGGGGCCTGGTGGTCTTAGGGAGGAACTGCAGGAATGTTCAGGTTCCTCCCAGCCTCCCCTTACCAACTGCTGACTCCATTACCCAGTACCTACTTCTCAGCATGGTGCTTACGATCACACTGCTGCATATGACCCGTGTAATGTAGCCTGCCAGGGATGACAGGGGTGCTTGAGAAAAAAATCTGCATAGAACTTATTTTATTCAAAATCTAAATGTCAAGCAGCATCTTCAGCTTCATGCCCAACTGCTGCCTGGATAGGAACAACTCCCCAGCATCTCTCCTGACCTTGGAAGGGAGGGCCGTGTAGTTGACACCTGGGAGGGTGTGCTTGCCGACTGAGACCCCTCGGCTTGCAGGTGGGTTAGTCGTTATAGCTCTGATATCACCAGATACCTGCAATAAGCATTTTCTGCAGGGTTCTTCAAAGATTGCAGTGCTGTTAGTGGTCAGATAGCCAATTCTAAGTAGAAATCCGCCTCTTTGGGAAGAGGTCCACTTTCTCAAAAAGCCACCATGGGGGACAGTTAACAGACCACTTACTGTATGCAAGGAGGTGACAAGCAGCCCAGCCACAGTAGAGGGTGTTTTAAGCCTCTCAATATATTGAAATCATTTTTTAAAACTCCAAAGAAAAAAATCATTCTTTTGAATTCACTTAGAGCAAAATATAAATGTTGAAGAAAAGTATGGTTGTTGTGTGGTAGAGTGGTTTTTCTGTTTACACATCAAGTGATCCCAATTGTATACATCCATCCACAGACCCACACGTGAGCACACAAGACTTGCTAGTTACACATAGTGAAAGATACAATGATAATAAGAAATTTGATTTCTGTCCTTCATCTCAAGGGACTTATTCTTGATCTGTTTAAGATGAAGTTCAGAAGCTCATGAAAAGTCAAGTAAGAGTAAAAGATTTAAATAACAATTCAAGAGACGTTCATGTTCACGTTAAAGGATTCTTCATCATTAGTTGCTAAATGAATTATATGGATTATAATAGTTAAAGGGAGCGTAAGTGGAGAGTTTTTCTGGTATAGTTCTTATTTTTTTCTCATTTAGTAATCATTTATTTGGTCTCTCTTGGGTGTGATGGCAATTCCAAGGTGAAATCAAATTTATAACTTTCCCTTAAAGAGCTTCCCTGATGGGTTACATGGTAAAGAATCCTCCTGTAGTGCAGAAGACCTGGGTTCAATCCCTGGGTCAGGAAGGTCCCCTGGTGAAGAGAATGGCAACCCACTCTACTATTCTTGCTTGGAGAATCCCATGGATAGAGAAGCCTGGTGGGCTAAAGTCCATCAGGTTGCAAAGAGTCAGACAGGACTGAGCAACTTCCAGTCAAAGTGCTTATACTCTGGGACTACCTTTGTGACCCAGTGGTAAGACTGCTCCCCATACAGGAGGACCCAGGTTCAATTTGGTCAAGGAACTAGATCCCACATGCCACAACTAAGAGTTTGCATAACACAAGGAAAAGATCCCGCATGCTGCAACTAAGACCTGAAGACCAAATAAAGAAAGAAGTTTTTTTTTTTCTTTTTCAAGGAAAGAATTTTTTAAAGAGCTTATTCTCTTTTTAAAAAAAGAGTGGAGTGAAATTTTGCATATAGTCAACCAGAAAGCAATTTGAAACTTGGTAAGCGCTATCAAAGAGGTACAAACAAATCTAAATTTATTTCTATCTGGACAAATTAGACGACTTCATGGAAGCATGGCATTTTCAGTGGATTTGGAGGTAGAGTTTGGGATGAAATGGTTCTGGCAAAGTATCCTTTGGAAGCAAAGGGAGTTAAAGAGTCTAGGATGTTTTTTTCTGGGGACTAAAACCCTGGAAACCAGCTTTGGTGGTGTCGTTGAATTAACCAGGCTTAATTCCTATCACATGCTATTACAGTTTAATAAATTCCTGCAGTTAATGAAAGTTTGTTGTTTTTTTTTTTCTCCCTTCCTCCTGCAGTGTGCTGCTCTGGTTGGTGAAGACCAGCCTCTTTGCCCAGATCTTCCTGAACTTGACCTTTCTGAACTAGACGTGAACGACTTGGATACAGACAGCTTTCTGGGTGGACTCAAGTGGTGCAGTGACCAATCAGAAATAATATCTAATCAGTACAACAACGAGCCTTCAAACATATTTGAGGTAAGGAGAGCCCTTCGGGAAAATTAATTTCTCATTTAACTTGGTTTAGGCCATGCTAACATGATTATTGGCCTGAAAGCATAATGGGTTCTTACTTTGCTGACACCAAAAGACTTTTAAATCATAGTTAGGTACTTCCTATTTTGTGGAAAAACAATATTTGGAAAACAAATGGTGTTTTTTTGTTTTTTTTTTTTTTTGAGAATTAAGGCCCTGAGGACCCATAACAGAGTGTGTCAAACTCTGTTGAAATACTAAGAGATTGTGAAAGAATGAATGACAAAGAAGAGTAAATGACTAAACCTGTTTTTTCCTGTCTATTTCCCACAGAAAATGGTCCCTAATGTAAAATGTAAAAGAATGCATTTCCTTTTAACCAAAGGGCTAGGTCTCCTTTACTTATTTTACAAAGTAGGTTTATAAAATAGTAGGCAGGGGTTTTTTTGTTGTTGTTTTACTATTATATTTTGATCATGCCTCTGATTTCTTTATATTATGGGAACTTCTACACCCAACTACTCTGATATTTACCTATAATTTGGTCAAAATTAATTTACCTTTCAGTAGTGAAAATTGGAGAAGGCGATGGCACCCCACTGCAGTACTCTTGCCTGGAAAATCCCATGGACAGAGGGGCCTGGTGGGCTGCAGTCCATGGGGTCGCTAGGAGTTGGACACGACTGAGCAACTTCATTTTCACTTTCATGCATTGGAGAAGGAAATGGCAACCCACTCCAGTGTTCTTGCCTGGAGAATCCGAGGGTTGGGGGAGCCTGGTGGGCTGCCGTCTATGGGGTCACACAGAGTTGGACATGACTGAAGTGACTTTAGCAGCAGCAGCAGCAGTGAAAATTACCTCCCAGACTCTAGACTAATCTTTATTATAAGCCTACCCTATAATAAAGAATGTTAATCTGCACCTATTACAGTGTTACTTTGAGAAAAGAAGTTCTTTCTCACAAGATCAGTACTCATTTGCTTGAAAATGAATGATTTCTTACGGGGAGAAATGGAGTGGTTACCCTAGCAAGTAAAATGAGTTAGGATTGTCACGTCAACTAGATTTCAGTGTCGCCACCTCCAGCACCTCCATTCTCATGTAACATTTTCTACCTACCATGTGCCGGGATTCAAAGAAGGCACTATAAAATTATTTTTTATCTACCAGCAGAGACACTTCCTACACTTCAATGTTGTTTGGTTGAAATCTTGAGTCATTAAGAAAACCAATTTTACAATATTTATTGAGTTTTTCCAGCACCCAGCACATAAAAGGCACTGAATAAATGTTTATTGAGTCATTAAGAAAACCCATTTTACAATATTTACTGAGTTTTTCCAGCACACAGAAGGTGTTGAATAAGTGTTTCATGAGTAGTGAGTGAAGGATGAATATTGTAGATTCAGCCCAGTAGAGTAATGACAAAGTAGCCAACATCTTGGAACACTTTTGCTTTACATATGTCATCATGCTCATCCCTCAAAACAACCTATTATTGTTTAGGTACTATTCTTGTGATTCTCATTTTACGTATGCTGACAGTGAGTTTAACAGAGGCTAAGTGATTTTCCCCAAATCACACCATTGACACAGACGTGGGATTTGAACCCCAGGTGTATCTGACTTCAAAGTCTATTATCATTGATTAAAAATAGAATAACTGAATTTGGGTGACAGCCATCCTTTACAAAGACATATCAAGCTGCTTCTTTGCTCAATATATTTAAAAATAGAACAGAATCTTTGCTTTCAGTGTTGGTTGACATGGAAGCAGGTATATAGCTGGTGCGCTGAGGTGGCTGTAGATTCTGTCAGCGGCTAAGATTTTATAATACGTCTGGAGCATTAAGTGGGTCTTAGAAGAGTGCTTAAGGTAATGGAGTTAAGGCTGGGGAGGAAGAATCAGGTGGAGGAAACACTGAGGGTTTGTGGTTAGTTATACTTTCCCAGGCTTCTCAGCCGGGTCTCGGAAAGTTCATGTGAGGACTTGGCTGGTTCGAACTGGTAAATTGAACATTCCTCATTCAGTACACTTGTCAGGTTACAGGCCCATTTTAAGTCATGCTGCATTAAATAAACAGTACTTTTAAAAATGTTCATCTCCATAGACCTCTTATCTAAAAATCGGCTATTTTATATTGGGTGAATGCCATGCATTTTGCAGAGGATGGTTAGGGAATAACTGAAAAGGTGTATGTGTGTGTATGTGTGTGTGTGTGTGTTGGAGGGGGTGGTCGCATGATAGTTGGTGCCTCCCTGGTGGGCTGGTTACAAATATAACCTTTTCTGTGACCTGTGTCCCTGAATTTCATGTTGTGACACCTGGCTAAGGTACTTCCCATTAACATTTTCAGAGGACTTGGTTTGACAGCTAGTTAGATATCTATGTATGGATGCTGTTATCTACATGAAGACACCCCTTTTGTTTTCCTGTGAACTTTCTACCACTGACAGAATTGTTTTCAACACTCTAAACACAAGGCTTATTCATTTAACCTGTCATTAAGTCATTTTAAACCAGTGGTTCTCAACCAAAGGCAATTTTGTCTATCTGGGGACATTTAGTATTGTCTGGAGGGATGTTTAACTATCAGGACTGAGGGCATGGGGATGCTGCTGGCAATTAGTGGGTAGAGACCAGAGATGTTGTTTAACATCCTACAAGGCACAGGATGACTCCCTACAACAAAGAATCATTTGACCCCAAATGACCACAGTACTGAGGTGGAGAACCCCTATTTTTTTTTTTAAAATAGTTACTCGCAATTTTTAGAAAACTCTAAAGATGAATTGGTCAGATTTCTGAGAGAGAAAATAAAGTTAAGATACAGGATACAAAGACTTTAGAAGCCATATAAAATTATTGAGATGCCCAGGGCCTCAGGACTGATATGTCAGAAATTCTCTTAGTGGCAGACAGCTAAAAAGCGACTGTATATTTAAGTCCCCATAACATTTTCTCTGATGTCACAAAACCCATCCTTCTTTGTGGATTTAAGGGTAATAAGGCCATGTGTGGCAACACTGTTTCACCCAGCAGCATTCTCAGCATTTGTATAGAGAAAAGATGCCTCTACTCTTTACCCTCTAGTGTTAAACTCAGACATCTTTGGTATAATGCAAAAAGAAAAGTGTGTTTTGAGCATAGGTGGAATTCTTAAACTGTGTTGTCCCCTGTGAAGAAGCTCTGTAGGCAACAGAATAACCCTGGAATGGCTACAGCTTTGCACGTCGCTTCTCCCAAAGCTGCGTCACCCCAGGTATTCCCAGCGCCTGTGACTTTAAACCTGTCACAGCGGACTTTCACCTGTGCTTGCTCACTCTCCTCCTGTTCTCAAAATCCTGCCTCATCACATTTGTGAAGGCCTTGTACTTGAGCAAGCCCAACAGTCATGGTCTCTGCCACCTCTGATCTGCCAATAACAAGCATTATCTACCTCGGATTCCCAGAATAAAAAAGGCACTGAGTCGTTCAACACTTTTCCCTGACTCAAATAGCACATTGATGACACTGCTGGAAACTGGCCACAGGGTTTCTGAATTCTCATCAAAGCAGGAAGAAAGAGGGTATTTAAGAGTTGCATTTAATACTGCAGAATATTTAAATGTTGGGAATAAATAGAAATTTCTTCCTTTGACCTCTTCCATACATTTGAGTCTAAGGTTAATGTTTATGTAACATAAGAAGAAGAAAATGAAAGAATGAAATTGAAGGTCCTGATTTGGGAAACAGTGAGTTTCTGAGCGGGAGCAGGGTGAGCAGACACGCAATTGTACACGCTGGTTGAGTAACTGGGCACACAAACAGCGATCTCTGTTTGCACAATCTGTTTGGATGTGTAAATGCAGGTGACCAGGTATGATTCAGGAGCCATTCAGCGAACCAGGGCCCACGGCCTGTAGATGCAGCGCCCAGTGAATCTGATCCATGTGTCAGGAAAACAGGATGCTGTCCCTGGATCGACTGGTAGCAAGATTTATGTTTCAGAATATTGCAACACCACTTCCTTCTCTCTGTTGCTTTGTGCATTGTTCAAAGAAGGAGAATAAAGGAGTACTTTTACAGCATGGCAGCGTGTAAAGATGGGTCACATAGCTTAGGTTAAATAACACATTGGCTCTTCTGGGACATTGTGGGCTACCTTGTCTCTGCTTTAATTTTTTTTTAATCAAATATAGTTAATTTATGATGTCATATTTATTTATTCATAATTTTTGGCCGCACCCTGTGGCAGGTAGGATCCCAGTTCCCTGACTAGGGATCAAACACATAGCCCCTGCATTAGAAGGCAGAGCCTTAACCACTAGACCACCAGGGAAGTTCCATCACTGCTTTATTTTAACCTCTGCTTTAATGCCTCTGTGATTCCACTGAATGGGCATCTTTCATTCATTGACTTGTTACTTCCGAATGCAGCTACTTGGGCTTCTTTAAAACATGGAGAGTGAGAATGGAACTGTCTCTAGCTCATTACTCATATATGTTCTGAAGTCTGCCTTTGCTAATGTGGAGAGAAAGGCTCTCAGCTGTGGCCTGCATTCATGTTGGCTAATTGCTGGAACTCGCAGGAAGGTTTGATACTGTGAACTTTTGTAAAAGAAAAAAAGATGGTTTCCAGTTTTCTTGTCTGTAAGGTGTCCTGTTTTATGCTCTCAAGGGAATGGTGGATGAAAGCTTTCAAGAATATTCGATCATTCTGGTGGAAATATAGATGAATTTACACTTTTTCCTTTAACTTTGTCATCTAATTTTTTCAACAATAGGCATATGTTATATACCTATGGAAAGTTAAAAAAAAATCTTGCCTATTCAAAAAACTGAGTATTTGAGGAACAGAGAACCAGCTTGTCTTGTTCACTGAAGTTTTCCTAGGTGATTTCTTAGAAAACAGGAGAAAGTACGTACTCAGTAAATAATTGCAACCTTATGAATGGATTGACGATCATATGTTTATTGATGGTATGAACTGCCTTAGGTAATGTGAGAACTACATATAAAGCACCAAAGATCTATTTCCTGAAAGACTTTAAATCTAGTTTGGGAGGGTAAATGGTGAAATGAAAAATGATTAGAAAGAGTGAAAAGGACCGTGCAAACATACATATACATGTATGTGTTCATATATATATCAGCAACTGGAGGACGCGAGGTGGCGTATATTCATGCATGTGCACACATGTACATTTACATGCATGGGGTTATATACCACATATATATTAGCTGTTGGCAAATATTACAAGGCTATGTGTTTGCATATGTACTTGTATGTGTGTATTCTAGCATATACTGAGGGAATCAGCAAGAATAATGTCACCAAGGCTGATGACAGAATAAGAGTGATGGGTTTTCATGGATAGGTTATGAAAGTGAAGAGCTTGGTTTACTCAAGTGAATTATGTATTAATGGGAACACAGAAATAAGAGGAGTAAATCTAGATTTAGGGTGGGTACAAAATTATTCCAGGTCATGAGAACCCAGTTGCAAATGTTTAGTTTCCACATAGCAATTAGGGTGCTAGTGAAGAGTTTTGGCAGGAGAGCAATGTGATGGAGACGGTATTTAAAGACGATCATTCTGATCATTGTGAGAGCCATGGAGAAGCCAAAAGTAAAGGAGTCTGACAGCAGGCTCTGCTGCATTCCAAACCCCATGCGATGCAGGCGCGAGAAGGGACAAGGGGACAGCAGAGGGGATGGTGTCCAGGGAACAAAACCTGACGCACCTCGAAGGAAAATTCCATCAGTACTGACAAATATGAGTGAGGTTAGCGAGGGAGCTGGCAAAGCATCCCGACTGGAGAATATTCCGAAGAGAATCAGAACTTCATGAGTATCTATCTGGTTCAGTGTCTGCTCACCTTTAGGAACTGAAGTACTTTCTCGGACTGTGAGTCATTTTACACAGGGGCTCCCATCTCCCTGCTGCCTCAGGGGCAGAACATATTTAACCCAATCCACACATTTACATGGTGTCTGCTTTTTCTCACTTGTCTCCTTGGAGGAAATTCTGTAGCCTTCCATGGTAATGAATTCCTGCTTCTGACTGTGCCCGTGGTCAGGCAGACTTTTCTATGAATGGCAAACCTCTTAGAATTTTAACAAAACAAACAGAGAGAAAAAAATGTGTGTCCAAACCACCTCCCCTTAATTTAATCATCAGGAGAATAAATTCTCCTTTGTTATGTCGAGAGAACTAATTCATTTACAATAATCACTTCTTGAAGATTTCTGGAATTTCCAATTTGCCATCAATAAATGTTTGTCATTTAAATTCAATTTATGGCCCACAACCAGATTTTTGCCTCACTTGGTAATGAGACTTACGGAGAACATAGACTTCAAGTAAGAAAATAATAGCCCTTTAAGTGGGGAGATAATTGGCTGTAACATAAGAACATTGAAGAATGTTGAAACTCATGGAGACTTATGGAGTATTTTAAAAATTTATGTTGTACTTATCTTTGCATTTGTAGTCTACCACAAAATTCCAAATTCTGGGTATAAATCAGTTAGATGTTCATCTGGAGAGTCACAAATCAGGAAGCAACAATCTGACCCAGCCTGTGTACAGCTTTATTTTCAACTTCTGCTGTCGGCTTATCTGACAGGGAGACTGAATAGGTTTCTTGTGTGTGTTCCTCTACACACCTCAGTTAAAGACCGTTTTAGACTTCTTGCCTGGATAACATCTGCCTTATCTCAGGAACATCTGGTTTATCACCCTGTTTCCTCGCTGCCATTATGCTGACCACTGGAAAATTGTGGCTCAGGAGCTCTGATCCACGGGGGTATGTCTATTGCCATCTACCCGTACTAATAAATAAGTCACAGGATGCGGTTACATGACATCCGTGACCATCATCACTAACTTTCCTGGTGGTTGCTTTTGTTACGGTGCATGTGTGCTAAGTTGCTTCAGTCGTGTCTGACTCTTTGCAACCCCTGGACTGTAGCCCACTAGGCTTATCTGTCCATGGGATTCTCCAGGCAAGAATAATGGAGTGGGCTGCCATGCCCTCTTCCAGGGGATCTTCCCAACCCAGGGGCTGAACCCATGTTTCCTGCATTGGCAGGTGGGTTCTTTACCACTTTGGTCAGTGTAAGTTTTGATTACAAAAGATGAGGTCGGCTGCTGTTTTTCACAGAAGTCAATTCAGTTCTTCAGTTCAATTCAGTTCAGTCACTCAGTCGTGTCCGACTCCTTGCAACCCCATGAACTGCAGCACGCCAGGCCTCCCTGTCCATCACCAACTCCCGGAGTTCACTCAGACTCACGTCCATCGAGTTGGTGATGCCATCCAGCCATCTCATCCTCTGTCGTCCCCTTCTCCTCCTGCCCCCAATCCCTCCCAGCATCAGAGTCTTTTCCAATGAGTCAACTCTTCACATGAGGTGGCCAAAGTACTGGAGTTTCAGCTTTAGCACTTTGCAATTTGGAAAGTGAGAATCCATATGTGTTATTGGTCACAATGATGATAGAAAGTGGTACTGTTGTTTATTCTTGAGGCTGTGTCCAACTCTTTGTGTAGCCCACCAATCTCCTCGTCCATGGGATTTCACAAACAATAATACTGGAGTGGATTACCATTTCCTTCTTCAGGGATTCTTCCTGACCCAAGGATCAAACCCATGACTCCCGCATTGGCAGGAGGGTTCTCTACTGCTGAACCACTGGGGAAGCCCCGAAGGTACTAGTTTGTGCTTTTTGAGGTAGAGACCGACTAGTTCAATGCTCTGGGTACTCCAAGAAGTAGTTGAGCCATTGTGTGGGCATATCCTAGGTTTTTCCTACCTCCTGAACTTGCCAGTGAGTCATTGAACTGAACATTACTCTGCCTGGATATCTTTGGACCCAGAAAAGTGGAGACCCATGTCCACAAGGAGGAAAACTTGGAGAGGATTCAGGAAAAAGTGGCTCATTGCCTCTGAGATTTACTTCAGAGATATTAGTCGAGGTTAAAGTAATTAAGATGCAGGATACTGCAGTGGACAAACTATTTGCATAGCAACCGTGTGTGCTTGCACAGTATGCTTATACAGAGTGTCTGTTTGTCCTTATCCCCCTATCTATACGCAATGTGGTGGAACCACAGCCCAGCAGATGGCTCACCTCCGAATGTGATCAACACACAAAGCAGATAAAAAGATGAACATTAAAGACCCACAGCCAAATTTTCTTCCACTGTTCTCCACCCTGACTTCACATTTTTAACAAAGTTCACCTGTCCCGATAATTATGTGTCTAGTCTTTTAGAAATGAATACTTTTATTGTGGGTTTTATAAAAGGAATTGCCTATGATATAAAACAATTTTGTAAGGATCATTTTTTTTTCTTCTTCTTCTTTAACCTCTCAGGTTACTTTCAAGATTGTGTGCTCTTGAGGTATACTTTGAAAGCAAAGCAGGATACTATGTGTTACTGTAGCCTGCCAAAGATGCAGAATTACAAGCAGGTAGAATGAGAGCAAGGAAAAGGGGAGAGAGGTATACAAGGAAATACACACTCTTGCTCTGAGCAAGGGCAACATTTTACTATGATAAATGACTTCTCATCCATTATGCCATTGTCCCAAAATGATGATAGGAGATACTTTGTACTTGTTCTGTTCCAAAATAATAGAATAATTCACATAGTTTCCAATTCTAAACACTGATGCTGTAGAGACCTGCTCATCCCCATTACTAGTGCAAGTTATTCATTCAAGGTTTGCAGCTGGATAGATTAATGAATTACCAGATCTTGCGTAAAATGACTTGGCCTGACTTTTAAACTAGGTTTTTATTTTTTTGTTTGTTTGTTTTTTACCTTTTTGGGGGCCAGTCTTGTGATTGGCATTAATGGGCTCTAGAAATCAAGCCCCCAAAAACGTTATTTTTTTAAGAAGTAACTTTGTTAACTATTTCCCCCACTTCTTCATTCTCTCCCAAACTTCTCAGAAGCAGTTAGTTCAAGGAGGTAAAAGCAGGCTGGTCAGGTTGGGAGAAGAGAGACTTAGTGGCCAAATTCTTGAGGCTGATGCCCTGCCCTGTGTCACATCAGCATGATTTATCGGAGCCTCGACTACGGCACAGAGTTTAGGGTTTTAGAGTGAGTTCCTTGGTGTTTCTCACACAATATGCAGGGCTGGAGCTCTGAACTTTGAAGGAAAGCCTCAGAGCTATTTGCAAAGTGCTGGTGCTTAGTGAATACTAAATTACATTTAGGAAATAGTCTATTGCTACCAGTTATACTTCATTTTTATTCTTGACACAGACACCTAAATCAGAGAACGGTAACATTTCAGAGATTATGGAAGCAGTTTGGATATGTTCCAACACTATAATAGGATCAGAATTTTAAGGCCTTTTGTATTATTACCAATAGTCACTTAGTTTCTACTGCAGTGTACTTTGTAGGGAATTACAGCTTTTACTAAAAAGATTAAAATGCTATTATGCAAATGATTGCAGTATGTTATTATGTTTACAAATTAACATCCATGGCTCAACACACAAATTAACTAACTATTCTATCTATGTTATTAAGGATTTAATAAAGTAACTGGTAATAAAAATGGGGAGCTTGGAACACTTAATAGGAAACAATTTGATTTAACATGGAACTCAAGCCTTATGCTTAAGGTTCTAGGTGATCTGGTGGTAAAATAAAGTTGAGCGAAGCACAAAGAACTGGGACTGTGAGAGCCACAAAGCTGCTTGTCTGAGACGCTAATGACCAGGAACTAAATAACTTCAGGCTGCAATGTACGGTGGGCAGCATATCAATAAATCTAAGCAAAGCACACACACTATCTTCTATTAATAAATAGTTTATTGAAATGATAATCGCCCTCCATTGCATGTTTGATATGTTCCACACACACAGAGAATACTCACATTATTCTAAAATGGAGCTCAGAGCAAATTTTACTGTGGCAAATGGGATTTAGCTGCAGAATATCACTGTGTGATAAAAGAGGAGAAGGCTAGGTTCAGACTAAGATGACTTTACAAACAGGCTGCAAATTGCTATTCCTGGCTGTTCATAAGAGATCATAAAAGCAAGGAGATAAGAACCGCCAAGGTCTCTGAGAAATGAATGTATGTGATTATGTTATCTTGTGGGTTGGATTTACTAGACAGACCAACAACACCTTCACTTCAGTCCAACAGGAAAAGTAGAAAGAGATGTAGATTTTGAATAGCAAACTTTGTTAGAATGGGCAAGTTCCAAAACCCTAGAATTAAAATCTTTAGAAAGAAATCCAAGATTCCGGTTGGTGACTCCATTTCTTGATCTTAAAATGAAAACTAAGAGTGTTACTCTTAAGCAAACAAACAGAAAGGAGGGAAAAATAATTGCTAGAAAATCCTGGAGCGACATGATTCATATATCAGATATTTTTGGTTTATTTTTCTTAATAGTCAAATACAGATGTTGAAGACTTTTAGGCTAAACAATAACTTTTTTACAAATAATGAAATGAAATAATAAATAGACTATTAATGTTTTAGAGCTACCTACAGAGAGCCACTGCCTACAGAGAGTTGGGCTTCTTGGCAGGAATATCTGGGTGTACTTAAAGAAAGGTAGAAGCAGGGAAGCAACTGCAAACTTGGTCAAGGTTTGGCCCTTGCATACAATACAAGCAATTTATTTTGTTCCGAATAGCACCTCTGTCGTTGGGAAACTACTTATGCAAATTTGTGATATCTAGCTTTAGCAAGGCGCCTGGTTCCCTCATTTCCTTCCACATTTGGATAAATTGTGTTGTTCTTCACTCTTCCAAATTTGTCCTTGTGGAAGCGAACACTTGCAAATTGGTTGAAGCTTGCTAAGAGAAAGAAAGAGGGGGAGAGAAAGGAGGAAACGATTCAACCAAAAACAGTGGCTGTGACAGCTTATGATTTGATGGTTTGTGGCCTTGTGCTGTTCCCAGGCACCTGATCACAAATGTGGTACAACCCCTGTGGTGCAGGCGTTCTGGAACTCTTGCCAACAACTCACTTGACACAACCAAGTTTTAAAGTACTGACTGTAACTTTACACAGCATAGTGGAACTGTGTGCCTGTGTGTGTGTGTGTGTGTGCATACATGCACGTTCACATTCCTTTTTCTTCAAGAGGAAAAAAAAGGGATACTTGCCATAGCAGGGTGGTAAAATAATTAGTCCAGTAGACAAATGTCTTGGCCTGTGTTTAAACAGAGCTTTAAGGACACAGTGTTCTCACCAGTCACATATCTAAATACAAACCAGTGTCAGCTGCCATGCAGACCAAAATGTAATAGCCTGCTTTCACATAGGTCATCGCCAATCCATTTTGGTCGGAGTCACACTTCACATCTGTTTCTGCGTGCTGCAGCCCCTTAAGGCGGCGATGGGCTCCATAAGAGCACAAACAACCTAGCTATAAATTGCTGCTGCTGGAGTTACTTTGAATAAGTGTATACTGTTTCATATTTATAATGGTGAGGCTTCATAATATGCACAGTGAATATATAACACCGATCAGTTCAACAAGCATGAAATTGTATGTTGTCAACTTGTCACATAAATAGAGTCATATTCTGGCTTGCGATAATGTTGAACTAACATTTTTTCCCCCAGAATTGTCGAGAGGGTCACAAAAAAAGTGGGGAGGTAGCATTTCTTTGGGTAGATAAACAGTCAGGGCTATTGTAAAGCTGATATTACAGTTGATGGGTTCCTTTTCTCCCCTCTCTTCAAAGTGCTTGCTTTTCTTGGGTGAATGCTAATTGGCTAATCTGGTGTGTTTCTTCTGTCATCCAATGGTATCATTTTCAGCCAGTGCTAGAAGCCTTTTTTTGGGGTTGTGTATGTGTGAGTAGCTTTTTTTGTTCTCCTTTAAAACTTTTTTTTTTTCTATTCTTGTAGCACAAATCAGTGCTAATTGTCATGAAATTTCCTAACCATCTTTTGGCAAGCTCTCGCATTCACTTGCACTCCAGTTAACTCTTAATTCATTACCAGAGTCCTGGGTCATAGAGAAGGCTGGACATTTCGATCAGACTTTCCCATGATGGAGAATTTAGAGAGATGCAGCAAGGAAATGATTTAAGCAAATGTGCAACTTACTGAAAAGAGAAGGGGACAAATGAAAGGTACTCACCAGTCTCTGGGGTGCAATAGCAGAGACCAGTTTCCAAGGTGGCTGATATTTAGGCACCAGAGGCATGAGTAGAAACCAATGTCAAGTACTTCTTCACTTTTGAGAAATTCTTAGATGTGTTCAGCGCTCCCCATCTTCCTTCAAATGGCCTGGAAACAGAAGGTGTTGCCCGCTGTTTCTGCCTTCATGTGGGTTTTCCCAGTTAGGTTGCTAAGTTTAAAACCTCAGGACAGAGCTTTAGAATGCGTGTATTACCAAGGGATGTGCCTAACACTGGCTGCCCTGGTAGCTCAGATGGTAAAGAAGATGCCTGTAATGCAGGAGACATGAGTTTGATCAAGGGAAGATCTCCTGGAGGAGGAAATGGAAACCCACTCTGGTATTCTTGCCTAGAAAATTCCGCCTGACAGGCTACAGTCCATGAGGTCGCAAAGAATCAGACACAACTGAGCGACTAACACACACACACACACACACACACAGGCCTAGCACTGATGTTTTCATCCCATGTTACTTGTGGTATGAAGTGAAGTTGCTCAGTGTGTCCGACTTTTTGCAACCCCATGGACTGTAGCCTACAAGGCTTCTCTGTCCATGGAATTTTCCAGGCAAGAGTCCTGGAGTGGGTTGCCATTTCCTTCTCCAGGGGATCTTCCTGACCCAGGTATCGAACCCAAGTCTCCCGCATTGCAGGCAGACGCTTTACCATCTGAGCCACCAGGGAAGTCATTTGTGGTATAGATGGTCACATTTTCTCATGGAAGAAACCACTTGCCAGACAAAACTGCTGGTCTCCAACTTGCATTTTCACATTTCTTCATGTATCTGGACTTAAACAGTTTCTTTACACTGATTTATTTATTCCTTCTTTAAAAAATTATTGTCAACCATCAGTATGCCCATCCCCTTGCCACTTTCTGGAGGTACTGTGACTACATGTAGACAAAGTTTGTGTTGCCATGAAGCTCATGGTGAGTGATGCAGGCAGGGCTGCCTGTGAGATAAGCTCTAGGATGAAGGCAATGGCAGCCCACTCCAGTACTCTTGCCTGGAAAATCCCATGGATGGAGGAGCCTGGTAGGCTGTAGTCCATGGGGTCGCTAAGCGTTGGCACGACTGAGCAGCTTCACTCTCACTTTTCACTTTCATGCATTGGAGAAGGAAATGGCATCCCACTCCAGTGTTCTTGCCTGGAGAATCCCAGGGACAGGAGCCTGGTGGGCTGCCATCTATGAGGTCGCACAGAGTCAAACATGACTGAAGCGACTTAGCAGCAGCAGCAATCTCTAAGATAGAGAAAGCAAAGCAGAGACTTTGACCTCTTGCCTGTTATCCTGGTCATCGTTCACAGATCATTTCTGCTCTTCTTGGTACACTTATCATCTTCAAAAAGGCCTTCACCTTAAGGTAGAATTTTGCTGGAGGGAGTTTCTCCTAGGTAGTGGGACCTTCTGCTCCAAACTAGAAACCCAGGCATAGAGTCCATCAAATTCAGGGCAGTGGGACAGAATATTTGAAAGTGGGGAACCTGGGATTTATGATGTCCTACACTTATAGTATTGAAAAAACAGTGGTTTGCTCATTGGAAATGACTGAGAGAAGATGGGGGTAGCCACCCTAAGGCAGAGGGCAAGGCTGTCAGCAGAAAGTTCTCTAACCAGTGTGCCAAGCTGCTGTGAGTGTAACACTGAGCCCCTGGCAATGTATGTGGGGCTTCTTTGGGTGAAAACCATTTTGTACCATTTTAGGCCTGTTGACCTTTCTCTATGAGAATGATATTTCAGTCCAGCTGAAAGGCCTGACACACTTTTTGCCTATATGTGACGTCCTGACTAGGTGCCTGCTTCCGTGAATGAGGCAGGCTCAGGACAAAGGCTCCTCAGCCCTTTCCTCTGCTCTCTGGAGGTACCAGGCTCTACATCATTCCTGGGCCTGATTCCATTAGATCTGTTTCACTTCCCTGTAATTCCCCAGCTTAAATCTCTTCTCCCCAGCCCTTTCTGAGAAGTTTGTTTCTGCTTTTACATGGTGCTTACATAGGGAAAAAAGTCCCTCTATTACAGGAACGCCCTTGGTTTTTCCACGGACTCTTGGCCTAAGAACACTAGCTTTTCCTAGTGCCTTCTCATTTGTTCAGAGGTGAAGTTGGAACTTCTGTATTCCAGACATAGTTCTCCTGGGTGTTCAGGGATCCTTGCCAATGCAGATCCTGTCCAGAAATGTTCTCATGTTAGGATCCTCTTGTGTCCTGCCAGCACATGCTTAGCGGGGACACCCTGCTCTCCTCTGAGCCGCTGATATCAGTTGCCTTTTCTTTTAGGCAGTGCTGTAAGCTGGGAAGGCTGGTCCCACTGAAGAAGAGTCTGGGCAAATGCCTGAGCATTTGAATGCAGTGATGCTGCATGGGATGAGTGACTTCTGAGTGACTTCTTTCCCCCTCTGATCCCCAATGCTGGGATGCTGAGACCACTAGATTTGAGAGTTTTATTAGGTCACAGTGCCACTTTCTGGCTCCTTTAATCCTATCATGGGGCAATCCCAACAATGTAGCTAGTGGCTGCCCCTGTCCTAAAAGGATTTGTGTCGTTTCTCCTGGGACAAATCTGGGTCTGGTCTGCTTTGCAATATTTGTTCCAACTGAAAATTTTTACAAAGACATTCTGTCCACACAGAGCCAAAGAATTTTCTGCATTTAGATGCATTTGGAGGTAGCTGAATGTTGCCTGGTCTTGGCAGATAACTGAGTCTGGCGGTCCACGTAGCATGATCCATGCCCTGTTTAATTCGTCTTTGAGTGGCAAATGTGTTTCTTCTCTGAGTCAGCAAAAAGCATGATACCCTCCAACAGTACTGTGTGACCTCTCTGCTGCTTTTGTGATATGAAAAAACAAAACATCGATCCTACTTTTTTTCTTTTAGTTGTTGGTTCATTTTTATTTCTAGTGACATGTTTCATAGCTGAAAGAGAAGATGTATGTTCCATAGATGGGATGTATTTTTACTTAATCACAGTGGTTATTTTTATAATTCATATTAGGAGACCTCATTTCTCTGGCCATTATTAACTTAGTATTATTAATTGTCTGAAACATAGCCGAGAAACACACCATTTATATAAATGTCTCAGAGAAGCCAAACCATGTGCGAAAAAAAATCCTACCCTCAAACTCAATGTATTTTATTCCCAGATAAGCTTCTCCAACTCTCACTTACCACTTGCTTCCTTTTGTTTTACTTGCAATTTAAACAAATCTAGTTATCTGTGTTCTGAGCACATGGGAGATTAGAAGAAATGATTTAGAAAGTTAATGAGCTTGTAGAGGCAAGGAGTGGGAAGTAAGAACTGACCAAAACAGATGAGACTAAATACTACAAAAAGTAGACAATTACTGAAAATATGACTATCTGGGGCAATTCCAGTTGAGGAAAAATGCCCTGTATTTCTCAGGGCTATCTTTCTAAATAGCTCCCTATGGTCATTTTATAGTATGACACAATGCTACAAAAATCAATTCTCGTAATTTTTAAGATGAGGAAAATATGTAAATGAAATGCTTTAATAAAAAATTAGGTGCTTAAGCCATTTAACTTCTTGATTCATCTGTGCAGTTCCAATGTAGATTAATGCCTGATCATGAGAGATAAATGAGGCATGTATGCAAACACACACACATATTTTTTATATATACAAGATTTTCATGGGGTCTAGACATCATCCTGTGTTTCTCAAGTAGCAACACCTAATATGAGAACATTCTGTGTAATGATAGTTTAATGTTAAACTTCATTATATATTTTGTCAGATCACTTTCTCCCTTCAAAAACACAACTGGTAAATTTTCCTCCAATAAAAAAGATTTTCTGATTTCTTGTCAGTAGCAAAACTCTTTAACTATGAGGCCATTGGTTAAGAAACATACAGCTCAGCAGTTGTTTTTTTTTAGCCTCTAAGTTTTATGTCCAACTTTTGTGACCCCATGGACTGTAGCCCACCAGGCTCCTATCTCTATGGGTTATCCTTAAATAAGTGATTCCCTATGTTACCTTAGAATGAAATTACTTATACTCTTCCCCTGTGGTGCTTTTCTATGCCGTCTCCAAATATAAATCGCCACCCAACAATGCATAATTTATTGAGAACATATTTAAGTATCACCAGTACTGTGAATAATTTCCTCCTTGTTTCTCATTTTGTTTGCAGATCCTTTGGGTAGTCATTCCCTTCTCCAGGGAATCTTCCTGACCCAAGGATCAAACTCGGGTCTTCTGCATTGCAGGCAGATTCTTTACCATCTGAACCACCAGGGAAGCCCTATAAATAAATCACCATCTGTAGAGCTTGTAAGATACTCACTAAATTGTGCTGCTTGGTTTTGGGTAGAGGATTTCAGGTAATGTGAAGGACTGAGTTTCCTAAGTCTTATCTCTGTCTCAAAACCCAAGGAATGCTATGACTGGGTCTTCTTTATCTGAACTTTCTGGCCTGGCTCTGTCACTTTTCACCTGAGGGGAGAGAATGGACAGTTTGGGTTTCTCTATGTGGACCCTGAGCTTTGGTTAGGTCATGACCCCTCATCAATATTCCAACTTTGGCAATTTCAAAGAATGCCATCCACCCCGACTACTATAGCACCCCAGCTCCCCTGGCACTTCTCACACTTCTCCTTTGTAAGAAGGCATTTTTGCCTCTCTTCATGTCCCTTTCAGGAGTCATTCTTTCCTTGTTCAATTTTTCCCTTTCTCTTTATGGCTGTCATAATAGCCCCTGATACAGTCAGGCAGCGGTGACCCTGTCCATCACTCACCTGCAAGCTATTCTTGAACCAGCGGATGGTCCCTGAGTGACCAGATTAATTGTGCTGGTGGTGGGCCTTTCCACCCGACCTTTCATCCAGGAGCATAAAAGCCAATCCCAGGCTGTGTGTGAGCTGGCTGCCCTGCCATTGCAGTGTCCTCCACAGAGCCGAGCAGGGGAAAAAGAGAAGATCAATGCAAATGAAGTTCAGGAACACGGACCGGAAAAGCTTTGCGGTTGGGGGCTCTCAGAAATTCAATCTGTCCTCCTTTGTGTGTCACTGAAAATAAATCTTAAGAAGTGAGAGTCCAAAGGAACTTTTCTGTAGACACATAAACTGTATTATAACCATGTGCTGTGGTAAAGGCTGTGGTTGCTTGGGTCTGTGTTTAGTCGGAGGAGGCTTTACCAGAGAAAGGATAAACTGCTAAGTCTGTAAATTTAAGGTCTCGGTGGCCCCTCATTGGCAAAAAATGACTATCATTGTCACATGTGCAAAAGAGCACCTTGTCCTTTTGTGAAGGTCTCTGCATTGTAGCTACAGGGGTCCATGCTTCTGGCAGTGTCCCTCATGCTCCATTATAAACCACACAAGGACTTCTGTCATATTCATTAAATGGCTGCCTTAAGTTGGTGTCTTGTCATCTTCTCAGTGCCCAGCACAAAGCCATGCATATTTGGAATTCTACTTCTGATGTCAGTTGCTGCTGCTGCTGCTGCTTAAGTCGCATCAGCCGTGTCCGACTCTGTGCGACCCCATACACGGCAGCCCACCAGGCTCCGCCGTCCTGGGATTCTCCAGGCAGGAACACTGGAGTGGGTTGCCATTTCCTTCTCCAATGCATGAAAGTGAAAATGAGAGTGAAGTCACTCAGTCGTGTCCAACTCTTAGTGACTCCTTGGACTGCAGCCTACCAGGCTCCTCTGTCCATGGGATTTTCCAGGCAAGAGTACTGGAGTGGGGTGCCATTGCCTTCTCCGTCTGTCTCCTATAGGAGAGGGAATATTTCTCACACTCAGTGAAGAGTTAAAGAGTTGGTACCTTTATGGGGCTTCAGAGCATTGGGAGTAATTCTGCCCGTGTCCCAGGGATCACCTGTTCCCAACTACTGTGTCCATAGATCTCAGCCCATTTTGCTTCTCTCAGTGGATCCAGACTTCAGACCTTTTGCATCTATTTTGGTTTTTTGTTGTAGTTTCCTTGTCAGAAATTGCGATGAAAAAGATTTATTTCATATGAAAAAAAATGATTGCCTAATTGCTCAAGTTTATAATGCCATAGCTATATGGCAGTTACCCAATTTCATGGAAGAATCAAGCACAGAGGTTAGAATGAAGTGGTAGGATGGCTAATCTCCTGAGGTGTTCAGGATTTTCAGAAGCTGTGAACGTTCTGGCCTTGCTTTGGTTTATAGGCTGGAAACCTGCATGCAAAAATAGCCAAGTGAAAGAATCTCCTTAACCTGAATTTCTTGCCAGTTTCCAGAGCTGTTGAATTCTTGGTCATCTTTGCTATTTTAGCAAAGACCTTAGTGAGCTGTCTTCACTTATTAGGGAACAGTTAACCCAGCCCACGGAGAAGGCAGTGGCACCCCACTCCAGTATTCTTGCCTGGAAAATCCCATGGATGGAGGAGCCTGGTGGGCTGCCGTCCATGGGGTCGCACAGAGTCGGACACGACTGAAGCGACTTAGCAGCAGCAGCAGCAGCAACCCAGCCCATGTGAGTACCTGTTTAGGCTGACTCATAGAGGTGTGTGTACTCTCAGTCATGTTCGACTCTTTGAGACCCCATAGACTGTAGTCCGCCAGGCTCCTCTGTCCATGGAATTTTCCAGGCAAGAATACTGAAGTGGGTTTCCATTTCTTCCTCCAGAGGTCTTCCTGACCCAGAGATCAAACCTGCATCTCTTGGGTCTCCGGCATTTGCAGGTGAGTTCTGTGCCAACTGAGCTATCGAGAAAGCCCAATGAGTTAAAATTTAGTATGCCATTACATAGGAAACTCAGATACGGGAATTTATTTCATTCCTTCTTAAATTGACCCATTTGCTGACCATTTAAAGAGCATCCACTGTGCAAAAGGCACTAATTTAGGTACTCAAAATGCAAGAATGTATCATGTACATAATACTTAGGACAGAGGAGTTGGTTGTCTAGTGAAAAGACACTTAAATTATCAGATATTGGGATGAATTTTGTGACAAAATTAGAGATTAAGTACCATGAAGACACCACAAGGGGTAAATATGTCTGCTGAAAGATTGAAAATGGAGGAAAGTTTGTAGGTGTTGGTAGGTTATTCATTTGAGAAACTTCCTTACGTCAGGGGTTAAACATACTCTTATTTACTTATAAGATGTAGTAAACTGCATTTCTTACCTCTTAGGAAGAAAACGGAATGACCAAGAAAATGGATGCACATAGTAGGCTCTTAATAACATTTAAAAAATGAATCCACCTTCTAACAAGGCCTTTCTACGTCATACTTGGTAGTCCAATAGCTCATTAGATGATAACAAAAGCAGCAGAGCTAAATAAGAAGTCCTCTGTCAGTCACCCTTGGTGGTATCTCTGAGAGCAAATGTGACAAATAGAATCAGAAATGACTTAAATAGTCAGCTACCACAAGCCAAATTTAAAAAAAGCCCTGAAAAGACCAAAAATGGAAACATATTACAGTTATCTACATTCACAGTACAGAACAAGTTTGGTCGTATTTAAGATAATTCTCTAGTGCCTGCTATTTTTAGCCCAGGGTAAGCTCCTTTAAGAGTCTTCTGGCATTGCGTCCCTTTAACCTGGCCTAACGAACTAAGCCAATAAGCTGTCTGATTTTCCTCGTCCATCCAGGAAGAAGAGAGATAGCTAAAACAAACCATTTTCTGGGAAAATGTTCAGCTATCTTGTATTAAGAGGTTTTTTTTCATATAGATTTTTAAAACATCCCAATATTAAGTGTTGCCTGTCAGAGACCAAAATGTCAAACTTTGCTGTTTTGAAATTGTAGGCTCATGGTTATAAAAAGAGGATTTTATAGGCCTAGTCTAATGGAAATAAACATTACTCCATTACCTTCAGTAAAACCAAATCTTTACAGTTCAAGCTATCATTATTAATGTCTATGAGAAGAAAGAAACGTTTCCAGGGGGTTTACTTATTTATTTTTTTTTAGGCAAAGAAAGACCGACGAGCTGTACCATAGCAAATGAAAGTTTTCTTAAAGCTTTCTCCTCAGTGACTTTGCAGTGTGTAATTTAAAAGCAGAAAGCAAAGAAAATGCAGTTTTAAAACACTAGGCTGGCTATTCCTGCTATCTTTCTTCCTTACATATTAACAACACTCTGTGAGACTATTGCTCTGTCAATTCTTGTCTGTCTGTCTCTATATACTATATACAAACAACTTTATCAGCTTGCTATTGTTCACAACCGTGTTGTGTGGTGCGGGTTGTATGGGGTGGGTGTGAGTGTATGTCTGGAGACACAGTTGTGAGCTACCTCAGTTTAAACCATATAAACACAAATGAGGATTGCAACACTTAACAATGTATTATCTTCTACTTAGTTCTTCAAAAATCATACTGTTAACCCTCTAAGTTTAAGGTTGTTCCCAGATTGGCCGGTTTATTGAAACTCAGAAGACTGAAATTGGCAATTCAGCATCAGGTAGATTTCAGCAATCAGGCTAGAAATTTCTTGAACTCAGAGTATAGGCAAGGTAGTAAGCCAGGTGTGGTGGGGGTAGAAAGGTGTTTAAGGCAGGCCTCAGTTCTTCAAGGAGACTTGTCACCAAACTGTAGGAAAAAGATACCCAGTCCCACACAGTAGCAGTCAGAAAAACTGAGGATATGTATAAAGGCCCTCCTTTGTCCCAGACACAATGCCTAGGTTTCCTCTCTTTCACAGTGATTCTGCCTCAATTCCAGCCTTCTCATAAACATGTCATTAAGCCCCTGATAAATGCCCCACCACTCTTCTTGGTTATGCATGATTTCTATCTTCCCACAGATTAGAGTTTTAGGAGTTAGTATTTAACCAGAACTCAAATTTCCTGGTTGCCATTGCTTGCCCTCAGTGTCAATAGGATTTAATTGCTATTAATATTTTTCATCAGGAAGCATCAGAAACACTGGCCTGTCGAGTAGCTCTCTCCAAGGATATATTTGCTTTCTTGAGACGTTCTACTGCCTGTTCAATGGTCACATGGTGCGTATTTCTGCAGAACGCTGGTGGGCTCTGGGCATTCTTTGTCCTGCCATTGTAGTCTACTGCCAGGGAAGTGTTTTGTGCTCTGCAAGCTGGCTCCTGATCTTTAGTCCTCTTTAAGACCAACTGTTAATCTTTAGCACAGGCTGACTCTGCAACCCAGCGCACACCAGGTTGCCTAACTTCTTGTTTGTGTGCTCCCAGAGATCAGAAACGAGTTTGCTGTTTTTCCCCCAAACCACAATCCTTAGGGTCACTGCCTCTGTCTCCCTGTCCTTTGTTCTTCACTTTCTGTCTGTTGCTAAAAGGTTCCTTGTTCTTAGGTGAATGATCACATCCTCCTCCATCATTTCTTTTCAACTCTTATCAACTTGTTCTTAGTGATCATGCCCTCTTGACTCCGCCACCATCTTTCCCCTGTCAGTCAGTGCTGTTTCTGCTGCTTCTGAAGGCTTCATGTCTCATACATGCCATACTACATGATGAAGCCATTACTTTTCAGCTTCTTCTGTGTGCCTAGAACTTTGCCAGAAACTATGGTACATATAAAAAAAGTTCATGAGCTTTAGGAATTCTCTTTTTGGGGGGATATGCAGCCTTGTGAGGAAATAAGACCTATTCATGGGACATAGTTGGACAATGGGTGAAACATGAATGGTCATTCCACAAAGCCATATTCTAAGCACCATGTCAAAAGTACAAATCAGGGATCTAGCCCCTGGGCTCCACTAGAAACTACTATCCCATAAGGAAATATGCTCATCAGCATGATATTAGCAAACGCCTCTAAGAGTTTTAGAATTGGGAAAGATCCATAAGACCCGTGGGAGAAGATAGAAGTCAGAACTGAAACAGATCTTCTGAACAGAGATGTCCATCAGCAGAGAGGAAAGGGAAATATTTCAGACATCAGTTTTCTTCTCATTATTTACTCACCATATATTTAATGACCACCTGCTATAGGCCAAGATTTATGCCAGCTATTAACATAACAAACTGGATGGGACAGAGACAATAGTGAGAGCAAAGTCATGGTAGTAGACCCCCCAAGGGATGCTTGGGAAATAAGAACTAATCTTATTGGATACAAGGGAAAGTAGATACAAGTGGATAGCATCTTAGTATTGAACTAAGGAGAGATTAGTCCAACAATAGGGAATCTGAGGGCCAGGTACCTTAAGTGACTCCTATAATGGTTAACAGGGCTTCCCAGGAAGCACAGTGATTAAAAAAAAAAAGCTGCCTGCCAATGCAGAAGACGTGAGTTCGATCTCTGGATCGGGAAGATCTCTTGGAGTAGGAAATGGCTACACACTCCAGTATTCTTGCCTGGAAAATTCCATTGACAGAGGAGTCTGGTGGGCTACAGTCCACGGGGTCGCAAAGAGTTGAATACGACTGAGTGACTGAGCATTCACAAGTACACACATATGCATAATGAACAGACTTAGGTCAGGACAAGCAGGGGGAAGACCGGAGACAGACCTTTTTATCATGGAAAAAGTGTTGTCTTGCACAGAGGTTGCAGGCAGAGGCCCAGTGAGGAGGTTGTTGTGGTTTTCAAGCTTGAGGTAATAGGGCTGGAATTAGGAAATGATGGTGACAATGAAAGGAGGGGGTGGATGTGGAAGACATTGTGAAGAAAGAATCGATGAAGACCTTCATCACATCCAGTGAGAGGTTCGATGCTGTGGTGAGACAAAAAGGAGTAAAAATGGCTGTGGTTTCAAGCCTGGGTGATTTGGAGGCTTTGGGATCAGTAAGGAAAACGAGAGAATCAGGGGAGGGTGTGGTTTATGGCAGGAGCCAAGAAGAAGGATCTAGAATGTAATATGCATAGATTTAAAGAGCCTGGGGTGGCTGCTATTAGAAGTCAGTGGAAAAAAAATGTAGCAGTTGAGCTTGGGAGCAGTCATGAAAGTCTTTATGAGGATGGGTGTCTTAAAGGAAATATTTATTTGGCAGACACTGTGGAGGAGGGATATTGAGATTTCCCTTTGTCTGACATATTAAAGATTTTTCACTTTTGCTTTGAGGTCAATAATTTGCCAGGCTTTCTCTTGCCGATAGAAACAGTAACTTTGGGTACTTTTATGTGCTAGATGCTGGGGCTACACATCTCTAAACAGTGTTTTCATGTAAAAAAAAAAAGTTTTATTTTATAAAGTTTGTGTGCATGTGAGTGTGCTCAGTGGTGTCCAACTCTTTGCAACCTCGTGGACTGTAGCCCTCCAGGCTCCTTTGTCCATAGAATTTTCCAGGCAAGAATACTGGATCAGGTTGCCATTTCCTCCTCCAGCAGATCTTCCTGGCCCAGAGATTGAACCCATGTCTCTTGTGTCTTTTGTGTTAGCAGGCACATTCTTTACCACTGTGCCACTTGAGAAGCCCTTAAAAAGTTTAACTTAATATATTAAAAATAAGTGATCATGTCTGATTCACTTAATTGCCATGATGGAGGTGTTATCTCACTTTACTGTTCAGAAAGTGAGGCTTTGGTAAGTAACCTCTCTAGGGCCAAGTTACAAAAAGGAACCAGAGGAACTAAGATTGCCTGACTCTCAGACTTGAATTTTTAACCACACCCTTTGACTTTAATACCTCTGTTGCTGGGCTCTAAGCTTCTCATCCCCTCCTACTCCCAGACTTTTTCAAATTTTCCAAATGCCTGGAATTATTTCTGTCCCCTTGTTTTCATTTCTTCTGAATTTTAAAGTCACAGGAATCTCTCAAATTCTGGAAGTGTTCCCTCATTAATTCCACCTCTACCCCAAGAGGTAGCGAGCCCAGATCTGATCTTGTTGGAAGAGATTTCATGTTATTCAGTGGAGAGATCAGCATGAATCCATCCTGCCACAGCCTGTTCAACAGATCAGAGTTTATGCCTTACTGCCCATGGATCTGTAGGTGGTTTCATTTGCAGAAGATTATACTTGAAAGCCGGCTTCCCTAGTGGCTCAGATGGTAAAGGATCCACCTGCAATGCAAGAGACCCAAGTTCGATACCTGGGTTGGGAAGATCCTCGGAAGTGGGCATGGCAACCCACTTCAGTATTCTTGCCTGAAGAATCCCATGGACAGAGGAGCCTGGCAGGCTGCAGTCCAGAGGGTCACACAAAGTCAGATATGACTGAAGTGACTTAGCATGCATGCATACATGTACTTGAAAGCATATATTAAAATTGTAAGGCCAGGAATTCTTTCTGATATTCTTCATTCCCTCAGTGTGTATATTCTTGATACTTACTGACTGATGGATGGATATTTTTGTTGGCATTTGGTTGAGAAGGAAGGCAATTACAAAGTATTGATAACACATCCTAAAATTGACTTTAAAGTCCTTTATTGAACTCTTAGGCATTTGGTAGAATATGCCTATAAGACAGGTCTCCTGGAAGACAAGTTTAGTGGGATATATAACTCTTTTAAAATGCAATTGAAAACAGGTGTATTCCCTGCCCCCCCACAATAAACCATTTCTTACAATGGTTTAATGGTTCTTGCACTTAGCTCTTATAATTCTCCTTTCTTCAGTGGACATCAAATCATTTTGCATTTGTGGTTGTACCTTTTTTTTCTTAATGTTTTGTCTTTCTGCTGTTCTTGGGTTAAAAAGTAAAACTGCCTCATTCATCTCTTTTTTATGCACAATGCCTTGCACATAATAGGAACTCAATAAATACATGTCTTATAATAATAATAATAATAATACGTGTATTATTCCCTCAGCTCAAGTGGGATGATGATTTTTATTTTTTTCAATTCCTACATTCTCTTAGCTATGCTTTAACTCCTAGTTCAAAATCTGTGAATGAGAAGTGCTCAGTGCTGCCTGATGAATGAGTTAATGATATTTTACTTGTGATATTCAAAACCATCCTGGAAATATTTTGGGGGACTGGGAAAATCACCTGTTAACAAACCCTCTTGAGTAGCGGCCAGACTGGGTCTGGTAACTATCAAAATCTTTGGTGGGGTCAATGATTCCATTTCAGCTAGTTCATTCTTTGTTTCAAATAACACAGGTTTTTGTGCAGTGATGTTTAAGATAAAGTGGTGCCCATTTTGCATTTCTGCTTATGTTTACAAAACAGTGTTTTATTGCTGTCTAAACATGAGAGTGCTCACAGCCACTCCCACTGCAGCACACCGAAAAAGGACTGTCATGTGGTCTTGCCCTTCATTTGAAATATGTTGTATTTAAAGGTCATCCTGTTCTAGTTTGGGTAGCAGAGTATTGATCAGGGTATTATGGTAACAGTTATACTGTTGATTGAATGAAGATACATATCCAAGAATGCAACTGGTATTACCAGACACTATTGTTATTCCTGGGAGCCTGGTCATCCCAAGAAGGCTAAGAATGGTCAGTAGGTAAATATTATCAAACAGAGTGCAAGCTGGTGGTACCCAATATCCTCCAAACATCACTGTTTAGGTTCTGGCCTTTATATTGCCCTGCTTTTTAATTGTCCCACTATATTTAATTGTCCCCTATATTGTTCCATCTTTGTATTCTTTATTTAGAATTCCTCAGCTCTTTATAAGTCTTCTCTTGCTCCTCATTCCTTTTTTTCTTCTAGCATTAATACTCATATTTTCATCCATTTTTGAAGGATTATGGGGAGACAATATCATTGCACCTAATCCTGAATTAATGGTGCTTGAATTTAATGGCACTTCCTCTGATATCATCAGGGAATTCTTAATTATCTAATATAAAGCCCTTTATGAGGTCTCCATTCTTCTGGAATTTTCTGTGCTATTTGAATATTCCCCTTTGACTTGAATGTAGTAAAACTCTTTTCTCCCTTGGTGTTTTATTTAAATGTTTTAGTTGTTATTAATGTTCCTCTTTTCAGTCTCTTAATTTTCTTTCTACTTCTCTGAACACATCTTTTCTCTTTTCTTTGCTTAGATGATCCTACAGATACCGGTTCCTTACACTTTCAGCATGTAGGCATACCAGAGCCAATTGTTAAAGCCAAAGCTCACATCTGAACTGGCTCAGCAGTGACTCTGTTGATTTTGCAGCCGTCACCTCTGAGTTGAGCCTTGTCTTCGTCTGACTTTGGGATTGGCATTTAAACAATGTCACTCTTTCCTAATTAACAGAAGCAATCCAGGGAAAAGTGGTTTATGAAATGATGCTTGAGTATCATTTTACTAGCATCATTATACTAGCATCACCTGCTAGTATAACTTTATTTCCTGGGAAGAGCACAGAGTGGATAATTCATTTGAAAAGTGTACTGGAGTGGACTAGTATTAAAAGTATTACAATAATACTGTAATTTCTATTTAAAGCTGTATTTAATTATGTTATATAAATTTATATTTATGTATTACCTTAATTTATATTTATAAATTATAAAATATAAATTTATACTTTAAATTTGTATAATTTGTATTTATATAATAATATATTTATCTACCTTAATTTTTATTTATATTGTAACACACAGAGTCAGTCCATGTAACTTCCACTAATTCTTCCTGCCTTCCTAAAAGAACTGGAAAGCAAATGTTTTGCACTGTGGGACTCAGTTTCAGAATTAAGAGGCTAGCACTGGCAAAGATGACGTTTGACTCTCAATCCTGTCTCCCAATTTTAACATATTATCTCTACATATGGCATTTTCCCCCATGTATGGAGAGATTATGGAAAACCTACAAAAAGCAAATGAGGACTCTATCTCTTCTTCACAAGAGTACACAGAAAATCAAAGAGTCTTGCCAAAGTTCCTAGACATTGGCAATTTCCTTCTTTTCTGTATCCCAAGAACCCAAAGGCATCACATGGTTAGAAGGTTGGGTCCTGCAGTCAGATAGGCCTGGGTTTGAAATCTGGTTCCACCACTTACTTGCTGTGGGATCATGGATATATTTACAGAACTTCTCTGAGTTCCAGTTTCTTCTTTCATATACTTGTGCTGCCTACTTCATAAGGTTAGTCATTCATTCAGTAAAAATTTCTTGAAAACTTATTGCATGTGAAATATCTGCTGGACACTGAGATTCAGTAGTAAACAAGAGAATGAAAATCCTGCCCTCTTGGAGCTTATGTTCTAGTGGAATGTTATTAGGATTAAATGAGGTAATACCATGAATGTGCTTCACACAGTGTTTGGATGTAGTGGATATGCAAAAATAATTTTTAACAAGTAAAAAACCTATAAACAGCTGGAGATGATGCTGTTTATCCTTCACCATAAACATATCCATAAAGATAATAAATGTAATTATGAAAAAAGCCTTAAATTTTCCAAGAATCTGTCTATGCTATAGAGACCATTCAGAATAGTTGGAATTTAGAATTCTTTGGCTGTAAACAATAGAATGAAAAAATAAAATCAATTCCCAAGCAGAGGAGCAAAAGGACATTAGTGGCTGTTGGAACTGATGAGACTACTGAACTGGGCTTACAAGCCTTGAAACAAAGCTCTAAGAGGATTCCGATCACTATGCAGATTTTTATAGTTTTCCCGTGGATTCTGTGCCAGGCCCTGGCTGGTGAGCAGAGAGTGGGGCTTTGGCTTTCTGGCTCTCAGTGCATATCTAGTGTAGAAGGGACTATTTTGTAAAAGGAAATTGTGGTGCTGCTACAAACGTACAGGGAAGTCAACAAACAAGACATGAAAGCTATAGGATCCTAAATGTGGTTGGAGGATCTTGTCAGCATAAAGTCCTCGACATTAGTGAATAGAATGAGGTTCTTGCTCCCAAATAAACAGTAGGACTCTGACCACCCAGTGGCTCTCCTCTGGAATTCCATGAATTAAAAGTAGCACTGATATTTTAATTCCTTATACCTTCAAAATATAAATATACATATTCATATATGTATATATATATATATACACACACTAATATATTTTATGAAACTTTGCTTCTGACATTAGTTTCCAAAGATGAACTCTCCATCTCATGGTCTGTACATTTCATCAGCATTTGGCGATATGCAATCATAGCCCTATAGTCAAAGCTATGGTTTTTCAGTAGTCATTTATGAATGTGAGAATTGGACCATAAAGTAGACTGAGCACCAAAGAACTGATGCCTTTGAATTGTGGTGCTGGAGAAGACTCTTGAGAGTCCCTTGGACTGCAAAGAGATCCAACCAGTCAATCATAAAGGAAATCAACTCTGAATATTCATTAGACTGATGCTGAATCTGAAGCTCCAATACTTTGGCTACCTGGAGTGAAGAGCTGATTCACTGGAAAAGACCCTGATTCAGGGAGAGATTGAGAGCAAAAGGAGAAGAGGGTGGCAGAGGATGAGATGGTTAGGTAGCATCACTGACTCAATGAACATAAATCTGAGCAAACATAGGGAGATAGTGAAGGACATGGGATCTCCTTAGTGACTAACTAACAACAACAACTCATAAACATTTTACAGTCATCCAACGATCCCAGAAATGTGTGTAGAAGATCAGTGAGGAGCATCTTCCCTAAGCCCAGTGGTGTGCTGGCTCTGAGGACACAGAAGGAAGTGTTAAACATTACATTCCATGATCACACATATTTGCTACCCCTGAAAAATCATTTGTTGTGTCTCTTCCAAGAAACATTAGTCTTATCATTTAAAAAAAAATTCAAATAATATATGTAGAAATAATGTAAGGGAAGTGCATAGTTCAATGCTTGGACCTAATTGTTAGTCAATAAATGGCCATTTGAGGGAACATTCAATACCCCAAACTTCCTGGATAGCTCTGTAAAACCCAAAGTGTCCTTGGGAACAAAACTGCAAGAGTATTTTGGGCAAGATTCAAATTCCGGGGAAAGAGTGTCCAGCAGCCTGCCCCTGGGCTCTGTGCCAGCCTGTCAATGATGAGGGGGAAGTGGGATTTCTGCTACTGACTTCCTAGTGTGTATCCAACCTGTCCTTGAATCCAAGATAAATTCTAGGAGGAAGGGGCCATGTCTCTTTCATTTACCATGGACCCTGCACTTAGCACCATTCCTAGCACATGGTAGGCACCTGAGAAATCTTTGCTGAAAAAAATGACCAAATTGGGAAGCTCTAGATGGAGGCCAAAGGGGAATGACTAAGCTCCTTGCTTCAGTGGCTGTCATTAGTGCGTAATTTCCAAAAACCATCCTAGGATGAACGAGATGTTTAATCTCTGTCATGAAATGTAACCTTTGGAGGGGAAGGCAAGCAAGTACAGTGTGACTTCTCAGAGGGTCCTGCAGCTTTGAGCATGGCCTGGGCCTCTCTCTGATGTGGCTGAGGAGCGCCAACAAGCAAAGGCATTTTGTATGTTAAACTGGACCCCATTGAGTCAACAACGTCTGTGATGACTAATGAGTCCAGGGTAAGAGGAAGCCAAGAAGCAGTGGCGGCCTACACTATAGAAAATATCGACACAGGAACCTTTGCTCAGAATGCTGGCTGCAAAATTTCAGCATTTGGCATTTTCAACAACTGCTGCTTGGCTTTCTTTACAGTTTTAGTGGCTCATTCTGGAAAGGCAGTGAGTTTTAATCTATGCTGGTTGAGTGATTTGGGGTGGCGTTAGGGAATATAAATGTTTTTTGTTGTTTTTATAACTATATAGCACATTTATATGATGACTGTATAACAAATGCCCAAATACCACTTTATTTTGGTTCAGAGTGGGAGAACTTGGTGATAGCTAAGTGCTGAATGGGTCCCATAATATGACACTTGTGTAATTGATCATTTATTCAGTAGTTATTTACTGAACATCTACTAGTTGCCAGGTCTGGTGACACTTTGAGTTTTTCTATGTATGAGTTACACTGTTTTGTTTAAATGTAGCACATCTCTTTGTTTATCTCTTTGCCTACCTAATTCCTAATTATCATCCAGACTTTGTCTTGTGCACCACCTCCCTTAGATCGTCTCCCTCAGGTACCCAGGACATCCAAGCCCATCCACTTGTGCCTCATAGATTCCCACATTTTCCTCAGTCTGTCTGTTTCTATTTTGCCTCTCCCACTGGATAGGAAGATATTGGAGAGTCTGAGCTGTGATTTTCACTAACACATTCCCATACCTAACTCAGTGTCTGAAATATAGTCAGCTCTTGTTATGCATTTGTTGAATGAATAAGGCATTAAGATTTTGAAATTATTTTTGGAGTGCATTAGGAAATATTCAATGCTAGGTATTCAGAGAAACGTCAAGCATAACTTGGTACTTGATTGTCTTAAAGGAACTTACAGTTAACCATTCTCAGTTTTTAAACAAGTGTTTGTTGAATGCCTACTATGTTCTAGGTCATTGTCTATTTGGATATTGGATCGGGTATTTAATTAGTTCATGAATTCACTTATTTAATTCATTTTATTTATTTATTTTTTGGCCATGCTGTTCAGCTTGTGGGATCTCAGTTACCAAAGCAGGGGTTGAACCTGGGCCATGGGAATAAAACCACTGAATCCTAACCACCTGTTTCGAGTGCTAAATGATAGGTTCAAATAAGACAAAGCAATGAAAAGTAGCATCATAGGAGGATAACTTAGGTAATATATTTGAACCTATTTTATTTTGAAATAAGGCCTTTCTTTCTCGTCTTTCCTCTTTTTCTCTTTACATTCATTCATTCATCCATCTGGGATTAACTCGGCATCTGCTATATCAGAGATCTAGAATACAAAAGTAAATGGCATATCTTTCCCTAGGAAATATACACAGATGAACAATTTTTAAGGTGAGCTCTGCTTTTGAGCCAAACATTGTAGTCCTATGTATATTATCAGTATTAAAGTGCATATTTATTGTTTGGCATTCAGATGATGACCAAGGAATGGGTATGAATTATAGCAAATCTCTGTATCACCATTTTGTTGTTGTTGCTGGTAAATGCAAATGCATGAAGCTTTTTGTATGGAGTTGATAGGCTTCCATTAAATAAATATTAAAGAAAGCATGCTTTTTACACCATTTTCCTTTATTTTCTTAACAAACTTCTATCTAGTTATGTCACACTTCTCTATTTTTATTTTTAATTTTATTGAAGTATAGTTGATTTACAGTGTTGTGTAAGTTTCAGGTGTACAGCAAAGTGATTCAGTTATAAATATACAGACATTCAATTTGTTTTTAGATTATTTTCTTACATAGGTTATCACAGAACACTGAGTAGAGTTCCCTGTACTGTACAGAAGGTCCTTGTTGGTTCTCTATCTTATATATAGAGTATTATATATACATTCATCACAAACTCTTAATTTATTTCCCCCTTGACCATATTTCCCTTTTACTAACCATGTTTGGTTTTGATATATACATCTGTTTCTGTTTTGTAAATAAATTCATTTGTATCACTTTAAAAAATTAGATTCCACATGTGAGTAATGTTGTAAGATATTTGTCTTTCTCTGTAGGACTTATTGACTTACTTCACTTACCATGATCATTTCTAGGTCTATTCATGTTGCAGCAAATGGCATGATTTCATTTTTCGTATGGCTGAGTATATTCCATTGTATGTATGTAGCACTTCTTATTTATATATTCTATTGGTAATGGACATTTAGGTTGCTTCCATGTCACAGTTGTTATAAACAGTGCTGCAATGAACACTGGATTGCATGTATCCTTTCAGATTATGGTTTTCTCCAGATATATGTCCTGAAGTGGAATTAAAGGTAGTTATATGGTAGTTATAAGGGTTTCCTTGGTAGCTTATATGGTAAAGAATCTGCCTACAGTGCCAAAGAGCCGAGTTCAATCCCTGGGTTAGAAAGACCCCCTGGAGAAGGGAATGGCAAACGACTCCAGTATTCTCACCTGGAGAATTCCATGGACAGAGGAGCCTGGCAAGCTACAGTCCGGTCACATAGGAGTTGGATATGACTGAAGCAATGAACACATGCACTCACACACACACACACACACACACACACACTAATTGTAATCTTAGGTTTTTAAGGAGCTTCCATACTGTTCTTCATAGTGGGTTGTACCAATTTACATTCCACCAACAGTGTACATGGGTTCCCTTTCCTCCATACCCTCTCTAACATTTATTTTTTGTAAAGAAAATATACTTTTTTCCCAATTGTGGCTTTCCATATCAGTGTTATGTCATTCCTAATTTGAATACAGGCTTCAGACCTTACTGGATTTATGACATCAAAATATGTAAATAAGATAAAATTGTACTCTTACACTTGGATAAAATGTAATACATTAGTCAAACAATAAATAAAAATAAAATTCATCTTTGTGGGACAAGGGCATCTTCATTTATAGTTGTTTCATTTTTTTCTCTCAAGCTGGGCTTCTTTGCTAAGGCTGTGAAATTATTTGGCTGTATGACCTCTCTGTCCAGCTAGTCAAGTTGCGAGGCCATCAGAAACTTGAACGTGTTTCTGGTAATTGGATAGGTTCATAATTGACTTGAGTGTGAGTTCTAGATGTGCTTACCATGAACTCTCATTTACAGGTCACAGGGAAAACTTGATGTCTTAGCAAACCCAGACATTAGGAGAGGTCTGTTTATAATTATTGTCAAAGGGATTTCCATGACCACAATACTGTAATTATGCTAAAAATGATATGACTTTGATAAGAAATCCCTTGCCTGGTTTCCGGGCAACATTACATAAAAATGATGCTCCTTTCTCAGAACCAACCCTCAGTCTCTGAAGGACTTATCTGACATGTCATACTTTTATGGCCTTGTGGAATTAGTTATATTTTCATTGTTCTCATCATACTTCCTTGCCTAGATTATAAACTCACTCATTCAGGATTACAAATACAAAACATTTAAATATTGGGCTTACTCGGTGGCTCAGATGATAAAGAACCCACCTGCAATGCAGAAGACCTGGGTTCAATCCCTGGACTGGGAAGATCCCCTGAAGGAGGGAACAACTACCCACTCTACTATTTTGCCCAAAGAATTCCATGGACAGAGGAGCCTGGTGAGCTACAGTCCATGGGATCCCAAAAAGTTGGACATGACTGAGCTACTTTCACTCACTCACTCACTATCTCTCTTCCTTGACTGGATTATAAACTCACTCATTAAGGATAACAAAGATTAAAACATTTAACTATTGAAAGCCTTTATGTGCCAAGCAGTATTCTAAGCACTTTACATGTTTTAATTCATTTAATCTTTACAACAACCTTGAGGCAGATACTTTACTGTTGTCTTTACTACAAATGCTGATTTGAGTTTTAGAGAAGTTCAGTAGCTCACACTAGGTCCTGGGCCCTATTGAATGTTAGAGCTAGGACTCATGGCCTTGCAGTCTGACGCCAGCTCTTGTATCCTTAGCTCCTTCATTGTCTGACCTCTCCAGCTCTCTCCTGCTTTACTGCATGAGGACTCATTCATGGAAGGGGCTCCTCCCCTGAAAATGAAATATTTGACTTATCAAATAGTTTTACAAATGCTTTCATAATTTTATCAAGCTTTGAGGTATCCTCCTGAATGGATATAATGCAGTCATTACCTTAATATTCTGGGGAGTTTGACTAAGGGGCAGGGATTATTTCAGGTACAGCATAAGAATTTTCTGCAGAAATCCCTCTTCATTTCCATCCCTGAAAATTCACAGTGGCTAAATGTTCATCAGGTTCACTTAGGATAGTGGTTTTTCCATGATATGGAAACATGTCTGACAATTTGAGATTCATCTCATATACTTACCCCTCTCAAAATGTATCTCATTTTTTTCTGAGGCAATGTAGTAGATATAACTTAGGAAATATTTCTTTTTATCTCTTCAATAAATAATAATTCTTTGGCCCATTGTATTAAAGTCACATATAAAGTATCACCATTCGGATGTAAATATTGCATTATTGCTGAATTTTCTGTTCTACCCATCTTTCTTACACCCTCTCATGCTCCCCATTTGAAGAGAGATTTCAGAGCATGTCTTCTGCTAAAGATGATCCCCCTTTTCTATACTTACCTTTAATCAAGCTATTACATTTTAAGTAGGTAAACGTTTTAACTATGCCTTTGCTTTCTTTAACCCAAAGCTTCTTCTAATATAGGAACCAATATCCTAAGTGCTAAATGCTTAAATAACAACAACAAAATTTTTACAAATGCCTTATACAACAAGGAAAATCTGTGAAAAAAAGATATATCATAGCTCTAGAATAAAATTAGCAAATAATTTTGCTTGTAATTACTTACTATTGGTCATTTTGTTAATCTGCAAACTCCACAGTGTATTGTTAATCCCTTGAGGAAAGTGACAGTCTGGTTAAAAGCTTGGGTAATTGATATACAAATACATGCGCATATGCTTATCTGAGTCATATATCTTATATCTATCTATTTCACTACATAGATGAAGGCTGATAAAAATGTGCTTATGAAAAGATAAAAACTAGGCTTTACACAATAAGCTTAAAGTATAGTAGGATGTGCTATAACACTTTAAAAGAGTTATGTTGGTGTTCTTCAGTAATATTTAATGAGATGGGAAAAAAATCAAACAGGATCTTAAGCTATACTTAGGATTTCTATGGGGGAAAAATGGGAAAAGCATTTTATATGAGATATCATAATGAGTAGGTAGTAAAAAGGGAAAAAAGGAAGATCAGAGGAGAGAGACTTTAATGCTAGTGGGAAATACAGTAAGCCATGGAAACTCAATGTCAGAGCTGTAAGGGGAGAAAGGGGAGAATTGGTGAGGACATCCTTTGAGTAAGGGGGCTTCCCTGGTGGCTCAGGCAGTAAAGAATCACCTGCAATCCAGGAGACTCAGGTTGGGAAGATCTCCTGGAGAAGGAAATGGCAACCCACTCCAGTATTCCGAATCCCATGGACAGGGGAGCCTGGTGGGTCCATGCGGTCACAAAGAGTCAAACACGACTGAGCAACTAACACACTTCTTTTGTGTAAAATGATCAGCTACTCCTAAAATCTTTTGACTTCTTTGGAAAAACAAAAGTTTCAGATGAACTCTCCAGTTTAGTAAATATTATTTTCCAATTTAATAAAGTTTAAAGCCTTCTGTAGGTGAAAACTACATTATCCAAACAAAACATATGTCTAGGCTATATCTGGCCAAAGATCTTCAGTTTGGAACCAGAACTAGAATGAGTGAAATGTATAAAAATCTGTCTTCATTCAAAACATTGCAGTGTGCCTTTCTGGTGGGAAGGAAGGTGAAGTCACTCAGTCGTGTCCGACTCTTTGCAGCCCCGTGAACTGTAGCCCACCAGGCTCCTCAGTCCATGGAATTTTCCAGGCAAGAGTACTGGAGTGGGTTGCCATTTCCTTCTCCAGAGGATCTTCCCAACCCAGGGATCCAACCTGGGTCTCCCGCACAGCAGGCAGACGCTTTAACCTCTGAGCCAACAAGGAAGCCCATTTTCTGTTGGGGATTAGCTATAATGACAGAGAAGGCAATGGCATCCCACTCCAGTACTCTTGCCTGGAAAATCCATGGACAGAGGAGCCTGGTAGGCTGCAGTCCATGGCGTCACTAAGAGTCGGGCCGACTGTGTGACTTCACTTTCACTTTTCACTTTCATGCATTGGAGAAGGAAATGGCAACCCACTCCAGTGTTCTTGCCTGGAGAATCACAGGGACGGGGGAGCCTGGTGGGCTGCCGTCTATGGGGTCGCACAGAGTCGGACACGGCTGACGCGACTTCAGCAGCAGCAGCAGCAGCTATAATAAACAGAACTTTTCTGCCTTGCGTGATGTGCTGACAAAATGTGCTGAGTCGATGAGGAAAACTTGAGACTTGCTACTCAAACTGTGGTCCAAGGACCAGCAGCATCATAGCATCCAAGAGGGGATTAGAGATTCAGAATCTCAGACTGATCCCCAGAATCAGAATCTGCATTTAACCAACATCATCTTGTAATATGTATGCATGTTATTGTTTGAGAAGCACCTGATTTAGTACATTTAATGTTCTTGTTCTTAAATGACCCCTGTAAGGCAAATTGTACAGCCAAAATTTGAGCAGACAGCAAAATTTCCAAGAACCTTTAGCGGAACATGGAACCAAATTTTGCGTGTTACTAGCGGAACATGGAACCAAATTTTGCTGTTGGTGAAGCTTGAAGAGAGCAGTTGCATGGTAATGTTGACTTAGTTGCTAACACTTTTAGAGAGCTCTTTACAGGAACTTGGTGAGCTAGATACAGGGCTCCACACAGGTAATGCATTTATTCAGTAATCAGTAAATTACCTTATATAGTCAGTAGATGTTGCATCCTGGACAACGATAAGATTGTTGGCTTTCGTGTGTTTTTTTCAATATTGTGTTCATCCTCAAGTATAAATTGAATAGGGTGACCTTTTGATACTCTATGAAATTGACTGCATTTCCTAAGATTCTGTGGTTTCAATTACCATAAATTTTTTTAGATTGGGTCCACAGCCATTGCACTGGACCCAGCATAACAATATCTTATCATTGGTTTTGATAACACAGTCAACAGCAGCGGGGCATACTGTCACTAATATGTGACAACGTGTGGGTGTGTTCCCAGTCAGAACTTCACATCAAGTACACAAACAGTGTGCAGCTTACTCAGATCAAATCTAATCACTAAGTGGACTGCAAAATGTGAGGGATTTTCAGTCCAGTGATGGAAATTGTATTCTAGGGTGCTATCTGGATCTTGAATTTGTGAGATAGATAAGTTAATTAGTGGTTCCCCAGTTTATTAGCAACTTAATTGTCAGAATGTAATGGAAACTTCTGAGCTGCAAAAACTTATTAGAAGCAATGAAACATGTGACTTGTTTTTCTAGAAGAATATTCAGTGAGCTGTGTTTCCCCCCACCCCGAAAGGGATCTTAAAAATAAAATTAACAATTAAGTTGAAACCCACATCTATAGAGATATAAGAATTTTGAATTCTGCAACTTAAAAAATGCTCCAGAAAAATTAAGGACACTAAAGAGAGGGGGAGCTTGGGTTCAAATTTCCACTCGGTCACATGTTTGCAATGTACACTTAGGCAAGTTTCTTAGCCTGTTTAAGCCTCACTCTCTTTTTCTGTGAAATGGTGAAATGATAGCTCTTTTATAGGATTATTTACAGATAAAAGGAAAGAGCAGTTACAATATCTCTAGCACACAGCAAGAGTCAAAGATTACTATTCCCTTTTATTTATACACCTATACATTTTTCTTCACTTGCCTTTTATCTTGAAATAAGTTTGATTTTAGAGCAGCCTTATTGCTTTCAAAATTAAATATGTAATCATTAAAAAGTGTGAAGCCATTGTATTATCTACTAGAAAGAGACCTGTTTCTAGAGCTGTCTTATTTGCACTTTACAGAAATAGACAGTTCCTGCCAAAACAAGAGTTTACTTTTTAGCTCCCTGGTAGACTTTGGTTTGAATTTATTTGGCCTGTATGGCAATAATGCTCTGATCACTGTCACAGAAGCCCAAAGAAAAATCTTATTTCTCCTCTGTTTTATTATAGCTGTAGCTCCCAAAGAAAATCTTGGCAATGTTTAAGAATAAAGAGCAGTTAAAAAATTGTGTGAATGTGAAATAATTCACATTTCAAAGTCAGTAATTATTTTCTGAAGCCCACAGCCCAAATGAAGTGTGTAATATAAGAAGAGTGTTTCATTTCTAACTAAAAGTGGTGATAAAATTGTGAATCATTCCATTCTCCTCCTAATTTCTTTGATTTTCAGTTTTCTTTTTCTCATATTTTTCATTTTTAGTTTATTTTTCTTCCTCCATTTATTGTTTAATTGTGTTAGATTCTATACCAATGACTGCTGAGCAACTGGGGTGCCGTAAACATGAGGACAAGGAGGTATCTGTTAGAACCACTGCTGTGTGCCTGAGACATTTGCCATTCAAGAAGTATTTTCTAAATATACAAATTAATAAAAAGAAGAATGAATGAATAAAGCCACATAAAACATGGCCAAGGACTTCAAAATGCTTAAGTGTGTATTGAGACTTTTTTCCTTTTTTTAAGACTTTATGAAAAATTCAAGTAAAATACCTGCTATGTTTCCTGAAGACTCTATTTGGCCTAGTCTTATTTTTAGATGCATTCATGCTAAGTGGCTTCAGTCGTGTTCAACTGTTTGCAAACCCATGGACTGTAGCACACCATGCTCCTCTGTCCATGAGGTTCTCAGAGAATAATACTGGAGTGTGCTGTCATTTCCATCTCTAGGGTATCTTCCTGACCCAGGGGCTGAACCCACATCTCTTATGTCTCCTGCATTGGCAGGCAGGTTTTTTACCACTAGCACCATCTAGGTAAGATGAATCAATTCTTTCTTCCCCTTATCATCTTTAAACATCATAACCTTTTCTTTTCCTATATCTGATGTTTATATTTCCTTTGACTCAGTGGTACTTAATTTTTTAAATGATATTTTTGTCCTAGTTCAGCTATTCCAAATTGAAGGCTATATCTATAAGCTTTAATAAGTTATAAAACACAAGTTATTATATAAGTAGCTGCTGCTGCTGCTAAGTCGCCTCAGTCGTGTCTGACTCTGTGCGACCTCATAGATGGCAGCTAGGAAGGGTACTTAATCACAGGTAAAGACTGTGAAATGGCTCGTCTTAGGTAATTAAATTCTTATTACTTGGGGTTTCTTAGGATATTCTCTTAAGTTTTGCTCATTGATTGACAGGATAACATTTTGAAATGATCTTTTAAAAGTAACATTATTTGATAAATAGAAGGAAATACTTGAGAGTGTTTTATAGTGCCCTTCTGCCCAATATCTCATTTAGTCTTTACCTCAATGATGTGAAGCAGCTATCTGCATACAGTTGATGACACTGAGGTCACAGGGCCCAAATGCCTTCTCTAAGAATACTGGCTAGTCTGTGACAGAATCAGAACTTGAACCCCATTCTTCTCAGGCCAAATCTCATAAGATTTTGACTGTTACTTTGGAAATATTCACAGGGGACATGATATCAATAGGAACAGACGCAAAATGAGGGATCTTGGGTTAATGTTTCAGGAATATTGAACTGCTGAATGCTCTGCCAGGGACAAAGTAAGCTACAATTGATGCTGTGATGGCTCAGAACTATTTCCCTGTCAATTGCTAAAGCTGTATGTTTTATATTGTGTCCAGAAGTGAAAGGATTTACTCTAGGGACACCCTATCTGATAGCATCAGATCTTTCACCCGACCAGATTGCAGCAGACTGACATCATCCCAACAAACAGACCTAGAAAGTCTGTCTATAACCATTGATGTCAGCCGGGGCAACAAGAGTGTCAGAATGGTTTCTCAGTCCCTTTCCATGGCTTTGCCATAGAGTCTTCCATCACCATAAACTTTCCTTTTCCTGGAAACCCTCTGTTTAAATTCTCTAGGATTCTATCATTTTTTAAAATGATATTTTTGTCCTAGTTCAGCCAATTCTGTCATTGTTCTTATACAAGTTGCTATATCTCCTTGATACTGTGGGGTGTTTTGAGGAAGAACTAAATTTAAATATTCAGCTGCTGCTGCTGCTGCTGCTGCTGCTGCTACTACTGTCGCTTCAGTCTTGTCTGTCTCTGTGCGACCCCATAGACGGCAGCCCACCAGGCTCCCCCATCCCTGGGATTCTCCAGGCAAGAACACTGGAGTGGGTTGCCATTTCCTTCTCTAATGCATGAAAGTGAAAAGTGAAAGTGAAGTTGCTCAGTCATGTCCGACCCTCAGCGACCCCATGGACTGCAGCCTATCAGGCTCCTCCGTCCATGGGATTCTCCAGGCAAGAGTACTGGAGTGGGGTGCCATTGCCTTCTCCAATTTTCACTACTGAAAGATAAATAATTTTGACTAAATTATAAGTAAATACCAGAGTAGTCGGGTGTAGAAGTATTTGGCTAGGAAGTATAATGCAAATTCAGTAAATATTGTTTGAATGATTTTATCTGAGATGCATGTACTTGTAGCACTACACTTTTGTGTATTGCTTCTCAACTCTTCCTCAAAACACATAGGTATTCTGTTGTTTCCGCTTCTGGTAACCTTAGGGGATACATGCAGCATATTTCACTGCTGCCATTTTAGAGTTGAAAAAAATTAAGGTCTAAGGAAGGCAGATTTTAAGCCAGAATCACAGAGCTGAGTAGACCTGGAATGATCTGGATTAATTCTTTAATCATGCTAAGCTTTTTTCTCTTATCCCTTTACCATGTTAATGTACATGCTTTTTTTTTATATATTTATTTTATAAATATAAAAGTGATCATTAAAGAAAGATTAGAACAATGAGGTACCATTTCACACCAGTCAGAATGGCTGTGATCCAAAAGTCTGCAAGCAATAAATGCTGGAGAGGGTGTGGAGAAAAGGGAACCCTCTTACACTGTTGGTGGGAATGCAAATTAATACAACCTCTATGGAAAACAGTGTGGAGATTCCTTAAAAAATTGCAAATAGAACTGCCTTATGATCCAGCGATCCCACTGCTGGGCATACACACCAAGGAAACCAGAATTGAAAGAGACACGTGTACCCCAATGTTCATCGCGGCACTGTTTGTAATAGCCAGGACATGGAAGCAACCTAGATGTCCATCAGCAGATGAATGGATAAGAAAGCTGTGGTACATATACACAATGGAGTATTACTCAGCTATTAAAAAGAATACATTTGAATCAGTTTTAATGAGGTGGATGACGCTGGAGCCGATTATACAGAGTGAAGTAAGCCAGAAAGAAAAACATCAATACAGTATACTTACACATATATATGGAATTTAGAATGATGGTAATGATAAACCTGTACGCAAGACAGCAAAAGAGACACAGTTGTATAGAATGGCCTTTTGGACTCTGTGGGAGAGGGAGAGGGTGGNAACAGTGTGGAGATTCCTTAAAAAATTGCAAATAGAACTGCCTTATGATCCAGCGATCCCACTGCTGGGCATACACACTGAGGAAACCAGAATTGAAAGAGACACGTGTACCCCAATGTTCATCGCGGCACTGTTTGTAATAGCCAGGACATGGAAGCAACCTAGATGTCCATCAGCAGATGAATGGATAAGAAAGCTGTGGTACATATACACAATGGAGTATTACTCAGCTATTAAAAAGAATACATTTGAATCAGTTCTAATGAGGTGGATGACGCTGGAGCCGATTATTTTTTAAAAACCTGACTTAGTTGTTTTTCACGGAACAGAAAAAGTCAAGTGAAATTTTTTAAAATATTGAGTCAATTGAAGAAATTAATTGCCTAGATTCAACATCCAAATTAAAATGATAAGAAATTAATGAAAAGAAGACATTTTATAAGCTGAGTAAGTCCAGCTCTGTGACCAAAGAGTAGGAAGACACACACACACTCACACCCCTTAAAGTGGCCGAGATAATTGACAAAGCTGTGGGAGAGTGGGACAAACATCAAATCTTCCCAATGAAAAATAGCTTCCATTAATTAATTAAAAGCCAAGAATAGTGTGGGATATTATAGATTTATTTATTACTCCCTTAGGAAAAACAAAACAAAACAAAACAGATTTTATGTATTTTCTCAGCCATTAGATTTGTCTGATGAGCTCAAATATCTGTATCTTCTTTTCTAATTGTCTCTTACCACTTTTAAGACAATTTACAGATCTTTAAAAGTCATAAGAAAGTGGAAAAAATTCAACTAATTGGTCAATAGATTACTTCCTCCAACATTTAATGCTTTTCAGCACTGAAGAAAAATAAAGAAATTAAAAGCCAAGAATAGTGTGGGATATTATAGATTTATTTATTACTCCCTTAGGAAAAACAAAACAAAACAAAACAGATTTTATGTATTTTCTCAGCCATTAGATTTGTCTGATGAGCTCAAATATCTGTATCTTCTTTTCTAATTGTCTCTTACCACTTTTAAAACAATTTACAGATCTTTAAAAGTCATAAGAAAGTGGAAAAAATTCAACTAATTGGTCAATAGATTACTTCCTCCAACATTTAATGCTTTTCAGCACTGAAGAAAAATAAAGATTACTCATTCTTACATTTTAAAAGATATTTTATCATTTTTCTAAATCACTTACTATTCTTCATGGCTGTTTAGTCCACTGATACTGAGAATTGCTTTGTGATGGTTCAGTTCTTGCTAAGTTACCTTTCTTGCTGCATTTTTCCTAACATACAAAAAATTATAATCTCTGTACTATCTCCTCTGGTGTGTGTATACCTATATATTTTCCCCCAATATAATTGGTTGGAGAGAGGGGATTGGCTATTGGGAAAGGTATTGTCGATGTTTTCCTTTTGAAAATACTCAATACTTTCTGAGACACTCACTTTAATTCATTGAAGAACCATGATTCAAAAGTATTGTATTAATCACTGGCACAGCTAGTTAGACCTTAAAACTCTCTTTTCTTGTTCCTGGGTGTTTTTGAATAGTATTGAGAACAATAAAGTGTAGGCAGAATATCACAAGTATTATAGGACTCATTCCATGGGTTTTTGCCTGTGATTTTGGGTAAGATGTGGAAAAAGGAAGTTGAAGAGAATTCATCAGATAGTTTTCAAAGAGGTTTGAATTTTCAGGTGATAGATAGTTCTGACCTAATTTTCAGCAAATCTTTTCACCTTTTCTTTTGTTATCTTTGTCTCTCTTATTTTCTTTGTACACAGATTGGTCTGTACTTGTGATTGGTCTGTTCATATTTTCTTCTTCCCTCCTCTTCCCTTCCCCTATTTATTCTTTCAAAATATATTTGTACTGTGTTTACAATGTGCCAGACTTCTGTGGTTGCTCAGATGTTAAAGAATCCACCTGCAATGTAGGAGGCCTAGATTTGATCCCAGGTTGGAAAGATCCCCTGGAGACGGGAATGGCTACCTGCTCCAGTATTCTGGCCTGGAGAATTCTATGGATCGCAAAGAGTCGGGCACAGCTGAATGACTTTCACTGTGTTTACAATGTGCCAGGCTAGAACTCTCAGCAATGTCCTTGGTCCTTGATTAAATTGACCAAGGTCATTATTTTGTTTTTGTTTGCTGATAAAATTTCAGCTCAACCCAAGTTTTAGTTAGGGTTAACACTGAAACCAGGAAGAACTATTGAAACTACTAACCTATGAAAGTTTTTACACATGCTAATAAGATTTAGACTGCAGTAAAACTGAGGCACTTGAAAAGTGAAGAGATGCCGAATGAGAGAGAAGGGTGCATTTCTGAAAGACCAGGTGATAATATGTTTATTGTCAGGATCGTGGCTAAGTTGAGGAGACTGAGGCAACATGGACTTTGTTTTATTCTGTTCAGATTCCATATCCCAAGGATTGGCACCTGAGTGGTCTTCTAAATTAAACTTTGGTAATATAGAAAGGAAAAAAGCTCTGATGAATTTTCTTAGGGAAATAAACTATGTTGAATTAGTGTGATGAGGGTGGACATCCTTATTTCTGATGTTAGAAGAAAGACTGAGCTTTTCACTATTGAGTGTGATGTTAGCTATGGATTTGTCATATATAACCTTTATAATGTTGACGTAGGTTCCTTCTATGCTGCCTTTCTGGAGACTTTTTTAAAAAATCATAAATTGTGTTGAATTCTGTCAAGTTTTTTCTGCATTGTTGAGATGATTGTATGGTTTTGTCTTCAATTTGTTTATGTGGTGTGTCATAGTGATTGATTTACAGATATTGAAAAATCCTTGCATCCTTGGGATAAATCCCACTTGGATCATGGTGTATGATCCTTGTATTATTGAATTTACTTTGCCTATATTTTGTTGAGGATTCTTGTGTCTATGTTCATTAGTGATATTGGTCTTTAGTCTTTTGTTTTTGTTTTGTTTTGTGTGGTATCTTTCTGGTTTTGGTATCAGGGTGATGGCAGCCTCATAGAATGTGTTTGAGAGTGTTCCTTCCTCTGCAATGTTTTGGGATAGTTTCTGAAGTATAGGTATTAACTCTTCTCTAAGTGTTTGATAGAAGTAGTCTGTGCAGCCATCTGATTCTGGGCTTTTGTTTTCTGGGATTTTTAAAATCACAGTTTTAATATCAATACTTGTCAATATCAATACTTGGTCTGTTCATATTCTCTATTTCTTCCTGTTTCAGTGTTGGGAGATTGTACCTTTCTAAGAATTTGTCAGTTTCTTCTAGATCATCCATTTTTGGTGCATACAGTTGCTTGTAGTAGTATCTTATGATCCTTTGTATTTCTGTGGGGTGAATTGTAACTTCTTTTTCATTTCTAATTTTATTGAATTAACATTTTCCCTTTTTTTCTTCATGAATCTGAATGATGGCTTTATTTTATAGATGAAGAAAATTCAACTTTCCAAGCCTCTGAAAAATGTCAGGTCACATTATGGAATGAGAATTGTAACCTAAGCAGTCTGACTACAGAGCCCAACAGTTAAACATATACTCTAAGAGAAATGAAAAACAGTCTCTTGAGCATGTGGGCTATACTTTGATGCAAGGACAGAGTGGACTCTTGTTTCAGGTATGACTTAAACACGTGATCATCACCATCTTTCACTTATGCTGGTTAAGGCTGTAGAACGTATTAAGAGTACACCCTAGGAGGTGTAAATATATTTTGATAGAAAAACAGAAGGGGACAGCTTTACTGAGAAAACAAGTAGTTGGTGAAGTAAATAAATAATAGCAATTCAAGTGTCAAGTGTCAAGGTTTGCATGTTGGCTTTTCTGTACATCGAAACCCAGTTGACAGCTATGGCAGTGCAATCTGCATATCTCCAACTATAGGGACCATAACTGACCAAGGGCCTCAAGGAGGGCTGGCTATATTTTTTTGCAAGACCTGTTTTAAAATAAAAATGTGAAGCCCACTGTTCAAAAGGCAAAGTGTCATGAAAGGAACTAAAATATAAATCTGTTTTCTTTCTTCTTCTTAATCTTCCTCTTGACTCTTCAGTTTTATTTTTTTAATTTGATACTTCATGTTGTTCTAAGTAAAGAAATACTAAAATTTTAAATTACTGTCTTGAATTTCACCATTTATCTTTATGTTGTGTAATGCCAAGTGTAAATGTAAATATAAGGATGTTTCAGTTCATGCAGGATCGCTGAGTTGTTCACTTTGTGTTTTGTGGCTTGTGTGTGCATATGTATTTTGTCTCACCAGAAAAATGGAGGCTGCACAAAAGTAGCTTGACTGTTTTCATTTTACTTTTTGATACACACACATCCTACCAACATTCTTTACCTTCAGCTTACTTATTCAAGGAAATAACTAATTCAGCTTATTCAAGGAAAGACTGAAAGGAACAGGAACTATGAGTTGCTCTGTTTTTCTCCCTTTTCTTTCTATGCCATAATTTTCAGTATCAGTAATTGTTGAATACAGAATAGTCAGATCAGCGATGCTGTGTTTCTTCTGTCTGATTTGAAGTGAGTTTGGGGGGCCTGTTGGCCCATGTCAATAACTATGCTGACTGTCATAGATATAGCGAACTTACCTTGGACTGACTTTGAGTCTGGCTTAAACACATCAGGAGTTACTAGAAACATGTGCTCTGGGATACTGTGAGCCCTATATGTAAATGGGGAGCAGAGAATGGCAGACAAACCTATTGCCTGTGTTTCCTCTTTCAGTGCACATGCAGCATGGTCCCTTACAAAACACAAGTTCAAAGATGAAATATCCAGAATGTCAAGACAACAGCTGAGCACTTTAACAAGGGCAGATTTCTGCCAAGTGCAGGGCCCTGGATGACTGCCGAGGTGCATACCCATGACATTGACCCTGAACCCAGGTGCTCTAGTCTGAAATTCATCTCTGTGTTCTGGTCAAGGGCATGTTTCCAAAAGAACGTTCCCAGGGAGGGATTGAGTGTGGCTGGGCAAAGGCAGGCCCATTCATGACATACAAGGGAGTTTATTGACTGCCGACTTTGGTTTGTGTTAGTTGCTCAGTCATGTCTGACTTTTTGTGACCCCTGAACTGTAGCCCACCAGGCTCCTCTGCCCATGGAATTTTCCAGGCAAGAATACCGGAGTAGGTTGCCATTCCCTTCTCCAGGGAATCTTCCTGACCCAAGGATCGAACCCAAGTCTCCTACGTTGCAGGCAGCTTCATAACCATCTGAGCTGTGAGGGAAGCCCTTGCCTTTGGCTTAAGGCCTCCTAAATGGTTTTTTCAAACTTTCTTCAAGCTGCTCAGCAGTCTAGGTCCCTTTTGCCCAGACTTTTCTCTCCTTTCCTTCACTTAGAGTCACGCATCTTTGTCTAACGGCCCTCACCAGCTGCCTGGCCATTTTGTTTCACATCAATGAACATATGTGGTACCAAGTGGTCAGAGAAAACAAGTAGTATGATGGGGATGTGGGGCTGTCTCACTTACTAACTGGCAGGTGAAGAAGATGCCACTCTACTCATTGGGTGGAACACAGAGAGATGATTTAACTCAATAAATAAGGACTTCCTAGTAAGACTGAAGCAACTTAGCAGCAGCAGCAGCGGTAGCAGAAGCAGCAGCAATGGCCTAGGAAAATGTCACAGTGGAAGGAACTGCTGTGGCAACTATGATGATGCATTTGAAAAATTGCAACTTTGAAAACTTGAAAACTGCAGAGTCTGCTCCAAATAAGAGAGAATGTATCTCCCTCAAGAGTTGCCTCCACTTTTTTATCCTGGTTCTGAATGTGATAATTAGGGTTAAATCTTACATCACCTGGCTAAGGATCCGCTGAGCTTTCTAAGGAAGAGAAGAGTCTTTCAACCTAAAGAAATTACAATAACTGGTTTGCATATGCCAGCAGGAGCCAGGATATTAATACTGGGGGTCAGATTTTGAGGGTGTTTGATCAAGGGGCAAGAATGTAAGTCTGGATGAACAAGAGCTATTGTTTTTTAAGCACATTCTCTTGGGGCTTAGTATTTAATGTTCTCACAAGAATCCCAGGAAAAGGGGCAAGCTTACCACAGGGTTAGCTCTTAGATGCCTAGAATAAACAGTGGCTCACTCCAAGTGAAGTAGAAATGCCTGAGTTGCCCTGGAAAATAATAGAGGGAAGAATAAAGAGGCAGAAAAGGTGGATATGTTGGGATGGATACATTATGTAAGTCTAGAGGATCCATTCGGAGAAGGCAATGGCACCCCACTCCAGTACTCTTGCCTGGAAAATCCCAGGGATGGAAGAGCCTGGAAGGCTGCAGTCCATGGCGTCGCTGAGGGTTGGACATGATTGAGCAACTTCACTTTCACTTTTCATTTTCATGCATTGGAGAAGGAAATGGCAACCCATTCCAGTGTTCTGGCCTGGAGAATCCCAGGGATGGGGGAGCCTGGCAGGCTGCCGTCTATGGGGTTGCATAGAGTCGGACACGACTGAAGTGTCTTAGCAGAGGATCCATTACAAAATGATGTTCCATGGGGGGCTCAAAGAACATGTGACTCTCCAAGGCTACTACTAATGTGTGGTGGGAAGGGTACTAACATCACTAAGAAGTATGATGGCATTCCAAGACAGATGATAGATGTGGTCATTGTATTGGACTCATTATTATTCACGGGTTGATGTGGCCTTAAAGTAAGAATGGGCAGGTAGCAGGGCTTTACTTCTGTAAGCCAGGAGATCACAGTAAACATAGTGGTTGGTAAGACAGGAGGAATAACTAAGGGACTTTACTAGCCAGGAATTGTGAAATGTTTAATAGATAATAGTGTCTCAACAGGCCATAGTGCTGAGGTGTTGCTGAACAAATATAATTTTTTTTAAAAGGCATGAAAGAAAAAAAATAAAACAGTGAAGTCACTCAATCATGTCCAACTCTGCAACTCCATTGACTATAACCTCTCAGGCTCCTTTATCCATGAGATTTTCCAGGCAATAAAGGCAAGAATACTGGAGTGGGTTGTCATTCCCTTCTCCAGGGGATCTGCATGAATATAGGAGCAAAAAATGGAAAGTGGCATCCTCAATAAAAAGTTATGCTCAAGTTTTCCAATCCAAAACAGTTTTTGTACTAAGAACCCTTTGGGGAGGAAGGGCTTTACAAGATTATGTCAAGTATATGTTCTCATGATTTCCCCAACTTTTTTCAAAGATCCACAGCCATTTACTCACATGAATACACTATAAGAAAAAGGAGCTAAATGCAGATATCATTAGACTACTGAGCACAGATTGAGTTGGCATTGATATCTGCAGACATAGCCATCATCCTAGCAGCCTTGTTGGAAAAGTGGCATTTGTGGGTCAGAAAATCAGGGGAGTTCTGGCTTGTCTACACACCCATCCTGTGGTTATTTCTCCAATCCCCAAGGACATAGTAAACATTGATATATTTGGCAATTGGATTAACCCTTCTGTCCCTAATCTATGAAGAAAGGGCTATCACTATGAAGGAAACCAAATGGAAATCTCTGAAACTGCCTTCCATAGAAAACAATATGAAATCCTAGAGAGAACAGTAGTGATTAATGCTGCAACTAAAGACCTGAACAATGCAGAGTAGTGGTCACTACTATCACATCACTGTTTAATTAGCCAGTCTGACACCTTTGGAATCTGATGGACACTGGAGAATGACTGGGGACCACCACAGACTTAAAAAAAGCATTAGATCCTATCATAGCCACTGGGTCAAATATGGTGTTATTTCTTGAACAGATGAATAATATCTTGGGTGCATGCTCTGTCAACCTTGACTTTCTATATGCTTTCTTTTCTCTTCCATTGGACTCATTAAGCTGTATGGTTGGAGGGCCAAGCTTCAGTCAGTCTGTTGTAAGGTCAAAATGGTTACAACTAGAATTAAACCTCCAAAGGATCAGAGGTCATGAGCAGGTCCACATGTCACCTACTGATGGTGTTCCTCACCTTACTTCTACCTGTAACACATGGGAAATTCCCCTGGAGTAGGAAATGGCAACCTGCTCCAGTATTCTCACCTGAAAAATCACGTATATAGAGGAGCCTGGTGGGCTACAGTCCACAGGGTCGCAAAGAATTGGACATGACTGAGTGACTGAGCACATGGATGATTCTATATGATCAACTGCAAGAATAGAGAAAAGTATGAAAATGGTTTATGGGTGGGTCAGCTGAGTTCCTGGGAGCAAGCCAAGAATAAATGTTGTCTACATTACAGCCACATTCAGGAATGATACTGAAAGACAATAGTGGGGAGAAAAAATTTTCCTAGTGAATGATACTGTGAGCAGTGTGCCCATTTATATGCTTTATGGGAAAAGGGAGTTATGAGAATAGTTATGATTCTTGGAAGTGGCCAATTACCTTAACTTCTATCAGTGGTCTGAAATGTGAAGAATTGGAAGATCAGTTCTGAGCAGATCTGTGATGTGGATAGACATGCAAAAGTGAGCACAAATTGTAGAGGTTTCTGTATTACACAATACTCACCACAACAAAGCATAATAGGCAAATTGAATAACTTAACCAATTGACATAAGCCAGCTTTTGCCATTGGCTACCCCAGAGCTGCAATGATGGGCATATGAGTAACATGGGTATAGTGGCAGGGACAAAAGCTATGTAAAGACTTCTCAGCATTTTCTCCCAATTACAGAGGCTGATCTTGGTCTTGCTTCCTTGAAACATCAACTTGTTTATAATAGAGAAAATCTTTGAGCATCCAATATGGTATATTCCTTGAGGAAACCAACTCTGCACTTGGTAGAACTGACCACTTGGGACCTCTTCCATCCTAGAAATGTCAGTATTTCATCCTTACAGAGAAAGAAAGCTGTTTCTGGTATGTAATTCCTTTACTGTCTGTGTAACCTCAGCCAGCATTGCAGTCTGATAGTTTGTAATGCCTGTTCTGCATACACATGGAATATCACACATTATAGCATCCAACCAAGGGACCTGGTTAACACTGAAGGAGAGGAGCAGTGGCCATGGAATCCGCTGGAGGAATCACATATTACTCAGAGGCAACCAGGCTCAAAGAATGATGAAATGGCCTCCTGAAGATACAGCTAAAGTGCCAGATCAGAAGACTTTTTGAAATGATCAGGTGACATTACTGAAAGTGCAGTGTACTTATTAAATCTGAGAAATTTGTAGTTCTCTATGTCCCCTCAAAGATATAGTAATCCAGTATTCATGCTGAGAAAAAGTGAAAGTTAAAGTTGCTCAGTCATGTCCAACTCTTTGCAACCCCATGGACTATACAGTCCATGGAAATTTCCAGGCCAGAATACAGGAGTGGGTAGCCTGTCCCTTTTCCAGTGGATCTTCCCAACCCAGGAATTGAACCAGGGTCTCCTGCTTTGCAGGCAGATTCTTTACCAACTGTGCTATCAGGGAAACCCTCATGGTGAGAAGTGAACTCTAAACAGGGTATAGCCTTCTGTCCTCTTCCACTCTTAGGCAGAGTTGCAGAAGGCTTGTATAGGAAAGGCATACAGGGCATATAGTAAGTTCCTAATTGAAAGGGGCCAACACTATCACAAGTAAACAAACTTTTTTTTCCTTTCATAATAACTCTTTGGTTACAGATTATGTAGATTCTATAAAGAAGCAGCTGCTCAGATAATAACCTTTGGCTGCAACCAGTTAATTACTGTGCCATCCATAAAAGGCTCCCCAGAGCCATGTTGTCTTTTGCATATTAGCTATTTCAAAATTATGGTAATATTCAAGTAAGCCAACCTCAAACACAAATTTACAAATCACCACAGTCTTCCACCTTCCCCCCAAAGGCCAATTATCTATAAAGCATTTGATCAATATCCAGATGAAAGAGGCTGTGGAATTGCCAGACATACCTGTGATTGTAGACTGTTTCAAAGAGCGATCTGGTGGTTCACACCAACAAAAGATGAAAATATATGCATATCAGCACATCCATATATGCCTACTCTTCATGAAGACCTTTGGGAACTAGTCTGATTATGCCCACCATGTATTAACATAAAAATACAAAATAGCCAGTACCACATGCTTGAACTGAGTTCTAAGAAGAGGATTCTTTTACTCTACAGTTCATACTGAGGACCCAAATTCACACTTAGTTCTGTCATTGTGATTTTACTGTTTTATAGGATGTTTTGATAAGAGGAAGTAATCTGGAATTGTCTGTAGTAGACACAATGGGAAAGAACTTCTCAAATTTTAAAGTAAACAGAAATCACATTCCTAAGCACAGGATTTTTATTCAGTGGATCTGGGGTAGGGCTTGGAGTTCTGCCTTTCTAACGAAGCTCCCAGGTGCTATGGATATTTTTAATAGTAAGATTGTAGGTCTATTATATATCCTATTAACACACACTGAACTCTCTTTACCTTATTGCTAGAAATGTTTCATTTGGGCCCATGTCTTCCTCATTTGAATCAAGGCTGATTTCTACTTGCTGAAATGCAATCATTCTTGCCAGTGATGTATTAGTGGCAATCCGGCCAATGACATGTGAGAGGAGATCTGCTAGATACAGAAAAAAATATTTTTCATGTGTAAGAATGTGACTCCACAAGAGAAGATTTCTTCTCTGCTTTTGCATGCTCTTATTTCTGCATATGATGATTGACATTAACGCAATATCTTGCAAACCACATGTGGATGAAGACAGCACTGGGAAAAGGTCAGAGTCAAGATAATGAGAGAAACCCAAGCAGCATACCTATAGTTATGCTGTTTTCTGAACTTCTTATTTGAGATGCCTGCTTTAGTATTTAAGGCAGGTTCAATCAGGGCTTGAAAATAACTTCCTTCTTGACAATAGAAGGAAATGTAGAAATCAAATTTAGTTCAATTCAACGTTTATATATTAGATTTGTGTCTTTGGACATGATACAGTTTCCCATTTATAAAACAGATGATTATAATAGTGACCAACCTATAGGAATGTTGTGATTTTCAGATAGAATTTTGCTCATTAACTATTTATCAAAGGGCCTGAGAAATAATTGTCCATGTTCTACCTGTGTGCTCCTAGTGCTGGAGAGATCACTCAAGTGAGTTGGACACTCTCTGTTGTTCAAAAATGATCTCTTGTGTTGAACTAAAGACCTACTTCCTCCTTTTTTTCCAGCACTAAATCCTAGCTCTGACCTCTCACAGCACAAAAATGCATATAATTCTCTTGTTCATGACAGTCCTCAAAGGATTTACAAATACATGCTGCTGCTGCTGCTGCTAAGTCACTTCAGTTGTGTCCTACTCTGTGTGACCCCATAGATGGCAGCCCACCAGGCTCTACCATCCTTGGGATTCTCCAGGCAAGAACACTGGAGTGGGTTGCCATTTCCTTCTCCAATGCATGAAAGTGAAAAGTGAAAGTGAAGTCGCTCAGTTGTGTCCGACTCTTCACAACCTCATAGACTGCAGCCTCCCAGGCTTCTCCATCAAAAATAGATGGCCCGCTGCTGAATATTCTCTTTCCTGGTTAAATCTCCTCAGGCTTTTCAAATCTCTCGTGTCATGTTTCCTAGATGCTTTTCTATCTGACTTTCTTTTTCTGGGCCTTTGTTTTAGTTAAAGACTATGTGTTTAATAGTGCTTCCCCCCCCACCCCCGACCACCCAAACTACCACTGTGGCTAATAGTTCTGCTTCTAAGAACAGAATACATATGTTGCTTATATACAATTTTATGTTTAATGGATTTAAATTATCCAGAATTCTGTCTGCATGTCCACCATGTTTTGTAGTTCGTAAGTTGTCTTCTTTAAATTGGATATGCACTGAAGGTAAAAGTCATCTAATGATTAAATTGTATATTCCTGGTTTCCTCATGAGAACTATATTTTATTCCTACTGTCTTCAATGTAATAATTAAGCCCTTATTTTACTTTTAAAAATGTCTCTTTAGATAATAAATTATATGATTACCCTAGTTATAAACTATATTAGAATTTTATTTTATTTTAAAAGATTTTTGTTTTGAAGTAAGTTGATTTACAATGTTATGTTAGTTTCAAGTGTACAGCAAAGTGATTCAGTTATACATATTATGTATATATGTATTTTTTCAGACTCTTCGCCCATATAAGTAATCATGGAATATTCAGTAGAGTTCCTTGTGCTATTCCATGGGTCCTTGTTGATTATTTTATGTATTGTTGTTCAGTTGCTCAGTCATGTCCAACTCTTTGTGAACGTGTGAACTACAGCTCACCAGGGTTCTCTGTCAATCACCATCTCTTGGAGGTTGCTCAAACTCATGTCCATTGAATTGGCGATGCCATCCAACCATCTCATCCTCTGTCATCCCCTTTTCCTTCTCTCAATCTTTCCCAGCATCAGGGTTTTTTCTAATGAGTCAGGTCTTCACATCAAATGGCCAAAGTATTGGAATTTCAGCTTCAGCATCAGTCCTTGTAATGAATATTCAGGATTAATTTGCTTTAGTATTCACAGGTTTGATCTCCTTGCAGTCCAAGGGACTCTTAAGAGTTTGTCCAACATCACAGTTCAAAAGCATCAATTCTTCAGAATTAAGCTTCATTTTGGTCCAACTCTCATATCCATACACAACTACTGGAAAAGCTATAGTTTTGACTAAACAGACTTTTGTTGGCAAAGTAATATCTGCTTTTTAATATGCTATCTAGGTTGGTCATATTTTTTCTTCCAAGGAGCAAGTGTCTTTTAATTTCATGGCTGCAGTCACCATCTGCAGTGATTTTGGAGCCCAAGAAAATAAAGTCTCTCCCTGTTCTGTTGTTTTCCTATCTATTTGCCATGAATTGATGGGACCAGATGCCATAATCTTAATTTTCTGAATGCTGAGTTTTAAGCTGGCTCTTTCACTCTCCTCTTGCACTTTCATCAAGAGGCTCTTTAGTTCCTCTTCACTTTCTGCCATGAGGCATTACCATCTGTATATCTGAGATTATTGATATTTTTCCCAGCAATCTTGGTTCCAACTTGTGCTTCATCCAGCCTGGCATTTTGCATGATGTACCCTGCATATAAGTTAAATAAACAGAGTGACAATATACAGCCTTGACATACTCCCTTCCCAATTTTGAACCAGTCTGTTGTTCCATGTCCAGTTCTAACTGTTGCTTCTTGACCTGCATATAGGTTTTGCAGGTGGTCTGGTATTCCTAGCTCTTTAAGAATTTCCCACAGTTTCTTGTGATCCACAGAGCCAAAGGCTTTAGAGTAGTCAACGAAACAGAAGTAGATGTTTTTCTGGAATTCTCTTGCTTTTTCTATGAGTCAAAGAATGTTGGCAATTTGTTCCTCTGCCTTTTCTAAATCCAGTTTGTACACCTGAAAGTTCACGGTTCATGTTCTGTTGAAGCCTGGTGTAGAGAATTTTGAGCATTACTTTGCTAACATGTGAAATGAGTGCCATTGTGTGGTAGATTGGGCATTCTTTGACATTGTCCTTGTTTGGGATAGGAATGAAAACTGACCTTTTCCGGTCCTGTGGCCACTGCTGAGTTTTACAGATTTGCTGGCATACTGAGTGCACCACTTTCATAGCATCATCTTTTAGGATTTGAAATAGCTCAGCTGGGATTCCATCACCTCCACTAGCTTTGTTTGTAATGATGCGTCCTAAGGCCTACTTGACTTCTCATTCCAGAATATCTGGCTCTAGGTGAGTGATCACACCATTGTGATTATCTGAGTCTTAAAGATTTTTTTGTACAGTTCTTCTGTGTATTCTTGCTACCTCTTCTTAATATCTTCTGCTTCTGTTAGGCCCATACCATTTCTGTCCTTTAATTGTCCCCATCTTTGCATGAAATGTTCCCTTGGTATCTCTAATTTTCTTGAAGAGATCTCTAGTCTTTCCCATTCTGTCATTTTCCTCTATTTCTTTGCATTAATCACTTAGGAAGGCTTTCTTATGTATCCTTGCTATTCTTTGAAATTTTATGTATAGTAATGTGCATATTTAATCCAAAACTCCTAATTTATTCCATCTTGCCAGTTTTCCCTTTAGTAACCAGGAGTTTTTTTTCCTCTCAGTCTCTGAGTCTGTTTCTCTTTTGAAAATAAGTTCATCTTTACCATTTTTTTTTAAGAGTCCATATGTTAAGTGATGTTTTTCTGGCTGATTTTACTTTGTATGATAGTGTCTTGGTCCATCCATGTTAATGCGAATAGCATGATTTCTTTCTTTTTAGGGCAGAGTAATAGTCCACTGTGGCATATATGTGTACACACACACACACACACACATACATACTACTGCTGCTGCTGCTGCTGCTGCTGCTAAGTCACTTCAGTCATGTCTGACTCTGTGTGACCCCATAGACGGCAGCCCACCAGGCTCCCCCGTCCCTGGGATTCTCCAGGCAAGAACAATGGAGTGGGTTGTCATTTCCTTCTCCAATGCATGGAAGTGAAAAGTGAAAGTGAAGTTGCTTAGTCATGTCTGACTCTTAGGGACCACATGGACTGCAGACCACCAAGCTCCTGTGCCCATGGGATTTTCCAGGCAAGAGTACCCCACTGGAGTGGGGTGCCATTGCCTTCTCTGACATACATACTACATCTTCTTTATTCAACCATCTGTCAATTAAAATTTAGATTGCTTCCATTTATTGACTATAGTAAGTAGTGCTGTGGTGAACATTTGGATGCATGGGATTTTTCCCATTATGTATGCCCAGGAGTGGAATTGCTGGATTGTATAGTAACTCTATTTTTAATTTTTTTAAGGAGATTCCATGCTCTTATCCATATTGGCTCTACCAGTATATATTCCCACCAAGAGTGCTGGAGCATTCTCTTTTCTCCATAACCTCTCCAGCATTTTGTAGAATTTTTGTGGATGATCATTCTGACTGGTTTGAGGTGATGTGATACCTCTTTCAAGTTTTGACTTGCCTTTCTTTAAAATTAGTGATACTGAACATCTTTCATGTGCTTTTTGACCATCTCTATGTTTTCTTTGGAGAAATGTCTATTTAGATCTTCTTCCTAGAATTTGATTGGGTTGTTTGTTTGGGGTTTTGTGTTTGATACTGAGGCTGCATGAGTTCTTTGTATATTTTAGAGATTAATCCTTTCTCATTCCCATCATTTGCAAATATTTTTTCCCATTCCATGGGTTGTCTTATCATTTGGTTTATAGTTTCCTTTGTTGTGTAGAAGCTTTTGCATTTAATTAGGTCCCATTTGTTTATTATTGTTTTTATTTTCATTACTCTAGGAGGTGGATACAAGAAGATATTGCTGTGATTTATGTCAAAAGAATGTTTTGCCTATATTTTCTTCTAAGAATTAGAGTATTAGGCTTTACATTTAGGTCTTTAATGCATTTTCAATTAATTTTTATGTGGTATTAGAGGAAGTTGTGATTTCATATTTTACACATAGTTGTCATTTTTTTCCCCCACAACTTGTTAAAGAGACTGTCTTTTCTCCATTGTATTCTTCCTTCCTTTGTCATAGATAAATTGATGGTAGGTTGTGGGTTTATTTCTGGGTTTTCTATTCTGTTCCATTGATCTATAAATCTGTCTTTGAGTGAGTACCATACCATAGTGTTGGAGTAGGCAATGGCACCCCACTGCAGTACTCTTGCCTGGAAAATCCCATGGGCGGAGGAGCCTGGTAGGCTGCAGTCCATGGGGTTGCTAAGAGTCAAACACGGCTAAGCAACTTCACTTTCACTTTTCACTTTCATGCATTGGAGAAGGAAATGACAACCCACTCCAGTGTTCTTACTTGGAGAATCCCAGGGACGGGGGAGCCTGATGGGCTGCCGTCCATGGGGTTGCACAGAGTCGGACAAAATTGAAGTGACAGCAGCAGCAGTAGCATACCATAATGTAGCCTAAAGTCAGGTAGCCTGATTTTCCAGCTCTCTTTTTCTTTCTCAAGATTGCTTTAACAATTTAGGTTCTTTTGTGTTTCCATACAGATTTTAGTTTTTTGTTTGTTTGTTTTATATGGCGAGAAAATGCCTTTGGCAATTTGATAGAGATTGCCTTGAATCTTTAGATTTCCTTAGGCTGTATAGTCATTTTGACACTATTTATTCCTCCAATCCAAGAACATAGCTTATCTTTCCATCTGTGTGCTTTTTTATTTCTTTCATTAGCATCTCACTTCATAGTTTTCAGAGTGCAGGACTGCTTCCTTGTTGTTTAGTCACTAAGATGTGTCAAACTCTTTTGCAACCCCATGAACTGTAGCCCGCCAGGCTCCTCTTTCCATGGTGTTTCCCAGTCACAAATATCATACAGGGGTTGTAATTTCCTTCACCTAGAGATCAAACACATATCTTCTTCATTCACAGGCAGATTCTTTACTACTGAGTCACCAGGGAAGCCCTTTGCTTCAATAGGTAGGTTTATTCCTAGGTATCATTATTCTTTTGGACGTGATGGTAAATCGGATTATTTCCTTAATTTTCCTTTGTAGCCTTTCATTGTTAGTGTATAGAAATGCAGGATATTTCTGTGTATTAATTTTTTATCCTGCAAATTACTAAATTCATTGATATGCTGTAGTATTTTTCTGTAGCATCTTTAGGATTTTCTATGCATAGTACCATGTCATCTGCAAACAGTGAAAATTTTACTTTTACTTTTCCAATTTGGATTCTTTTTATTTCGTTTTCATCTCTGATTGCCATGACTAGGACTTCCAAAAATATGTTGAACAAAAGTGGTAAGAGTGGACATTCTTATCTTTGTTCCTGATCTTAGAGGAAATGCTTTCAGCTTCTCACTGTTAAGTGTGATGCTAACTATGAGTTTGTCATGTATAATCTTAATTATACTGAGATATATTCCCTCTATACCCAATTTCTGGAGAGTTTTTTTTTTTTCTTAATCATAAATGGGTGTTGAATTTTGTCAAAACTTTTCCTGCATCTATTGAGATAATCATATGTTTTTTTTTAATTTTAATTTTTTAAATTAATTTTTATTTTTCAGTTTGTTTTGCTTTACAATACTGTATTCATTTTGCTATACATTGACATGAATCAGCCACGAGTGTACATGAATCATATGGTTTTAAATTCTTCAGTTTGTTAATGTGGTGTATCACACTGATTTGTATAGACTGAAAAATCTTTTCATTCCTGGGATAAATCCCGTGTGACCGTGCTGTGTGATCCTTTTAACGTATTGTTGAATTCAATTTGCTAGGACTTTGTCAAGGATTTTTTCACCCGTGTTCATCACTGATACTGACCTATCATTTTCCTCTTTTTTTGGGTGGTATTTCTGTCTGGTTTTGGTATCAGGGTGACAGTGGCCTCATATAGTACATTTGGGAGTCTTCCATTCTTGGCAATGTTTTGCAGTAGTTTTAGAGGATAGTTGTTCAGTCTTCTCTAAGTGTTTGAATTAGCCTCTGAAGCCAGGTCCTGGACTTTAGTTAGCTGAGCATTTTTAAATTAGAGTTTCAGTACTTGTGATTCATCTCTTCATATTTTCTATTTCTTCCTGGTTCAGTCTTGGGAGATTGTACATTTCTAAAAATGTGTTCATTTCTTCTGGTTGTCCATTTTATTTGCTTGTAATAATCTCTTACTATCCATCGTATTTCTGTGATGTCAGTTGTAACTTCTCTTTCATTTCTAATTTTTTTTTTAAATTTGAGCCCTCTCCCTTTTTTTCTTGATGAATCTGACTAAAGATTTATCAATTTTGTTTATCTTTTCAAAGAACCAGCTCATAGTTTCATTGATCTTTAGAATTTTAATTTATACTTCTTGACTATTCACTTTTAATCAGTTACATAAAGGTTTCATCTTTGGAGGATATATCATTTATGGAGCAAATAATGTAGATTGCCAACTCTGAGATTTTCTAATAAATCTTCCATCACACCAAGTAGAGGTTCCCAACATCTTCACAATTTGTTCACCTTTCAATAAGTTCAGTTTGACTTTTTTGCTGTGTGTTTTTTTTTTTTCTAAGTAGTTTTCTATTTGTTCAAATGGGATGCCAATTGATTCTGATATGGTTATTTAGCATACTGTTCTAACACAGTTCAAGCATGAGGAGATGAATGTGGGAATCTTCATGACTCATTCTGTTCACTGAGGGAATTGTTACAGCAAACTGAAAAAACCCAGTTGATGAGTAATAGAGGATATTAGTCTAAAAGAAATATTCTTACTCCCTGTTAATTGCTAGATAAACCAGAAACTGAGAAGAAAGCCTCCTCTATTTTGGTGAAGCAGTCTACTTAATGTAATTGAGAGACTATACAGGTAGCATTTATGCCTATGTTGGAACTCAAAGTTCCAGAAAATTTTCCAACAGATTGAAACTGTCAACTTTATGGAAGTGAAAAGTGTCAGGTTGAATTTCGTTCTGAAAAAATGCACAAGGCTTAGAGCTCAGTTTGAATGCTATTAGGCACAATATCTTAGCAGTCACATGATTTTTGCTTCCAATGAACAAATCAGGTCTACCTGAGAATGAAACTTCCATTCTTAAAAAGAATAGGATGTTGCACCTTCCAGTGGATATCTGGCCTAAGCAATAAATACCCAGTAAATGGGGTATGATCATCATTTAAGTTCCTCTCAGCAGAAGATAGCATTTTTTTTTTGTCTTATTCTTTCCAGTATTCAAAAGAGTGTAATAGAATTGTATTTTCACCTTTGAGGCATGTAACAGAATGGAAATGGAGATTTTGAGAACCAAATTCTCATGAATATTGCAACACATATTGAATATTGTTCCATTTAATTATAGCTACCACACTGATTTTGATTTTGCATGATTAACCTGAAATTGTTAGGAAAACTGCACTGATTAATTAAACTTTACTATAACTAAAATTTGCTTTTGAAAATATGAACATAACAATTTTTTTGCTCATTTTAATACATGACTGAAATGCAAAACTTGGGCAGTAAATAGGATGTATTTCATGTTTCGTGAAAATGTTTACATTGCATAACAAAACTTAAAGAATTCCCATCAGTGACCGAATTTGATTCTTACACTTCTCCTGTACTTGCCACTAGGAGAGCTCAGCTGAAACATGAAACTTTTTCTGATATTAAAGAGAATTGGGATGGAAATTAAGATTCACGGTGGGTCAATTCTCAATCTCTAGAGTTCAGATAGACTATGATTCAATGAAACAGAGTTGTCACATCCGCAGATACTTTCAATGGGCAAATAAGATGCACAAATACAAAGACTGGTTGTCAATAGCCTTGAAGTTCCATAACTCTCTGCATCCAGTAAGCATACAAATTCCAGGGTTTGAAGGAAATGTTGCAGATTTGGAGGATGGGACTTTATTGTATTTGTTTTAAGAAAATGTTAGTGAAAAATGTCTGTTAATTCACAGATTATTAAAATCTGAGAAAATGTCAGTTCAGTCCAGACTAGTAGGGGGCAGGCATCACAGTGGGTTTATGTGGGAGGGCAACCTCCAGTGACTCGTTAGGCTAAAGATGTTGGCCTCTGGGCTCCAAACAGTAGTGAGGTATCCCAATCGGTGGGCTGAGCATGGCGATAGCATGGGCATGCTAGGGTGGGTAGTAGAAACCAAGGCCTTGGGGACAAGATTTGGTTAGAAGAATGGGTTTGAAATTACAGCCTTAGCTTTCATCTATCAGCTATATGGTATTACTCATCATCTCTGAGGCAGAGTTTTCTCACTTAACAAAATGCTGATAATAGAATCTACTTTATAAAGTGGTTGTGTGGATTAATTGAATGTTATATGTAAAGCTCTAGGATCTTACCTAGCTCAGTGCTTAATAAATGGCAATTCTCTCCAGCCCTCAAGGAAGGATATTGGTAAGGGCATTAAGAGCCTTTATCATTGATGTGAGTGAATTAATCTAAAAAGCTAAGCCATTTGAATCTCTTGCATAGACTACTGCTAGAGCTAGCTGTGTAATTTGTGAAGTTCAGTCCAAAATAAAAATGCAAGGCCCCTGGTTCAGTAATTATTTAGAATTTCATGACAGCTACAGCAGAGTTAAGCCCAGAGCAGTGCCCTTCTAAGTATGGGGTCTGGTGCAATGGCACAGTTTGTGTGCCTTGAAGCTGGCTTTGACTCTGCAGTTAATTTTTGTTTTCCATTCACTCACTTCTTCTTCCTCTATAATCCATCCTTCCCACAGCAGATGGGGGTAAACTTTTCAGTTAATAAAGTAGATCCTGTTGCAACGTGTTTTGATCTTAAACTGAGAGGCAGGGAGAAGCTACGTTGCCTAGTGGTTAAATGGGCAGGTTCTGAAGCTAGAGATGCTAACCTTTGATGTTTGTATCCTATCTGTGATCTTGGACATATTCCTGAAATTTAGTTGACTGTGTTATCAAGTGGGCATGATAGTAAACACCTACCATATAGAGTTTCTGTGAGGACTTAATGAGACTGCTCTTGGAAAACACTTGGAATACTGTTTGTTACATAGAAGTCACTTGATAAGTGTTATTACTGTTATCTTAAAAGGATTGATACTTGAACGATGGTATTAACCTGGGTCCCCAGCCTCTGCATCATCTGCTGTGTTAACCTCTCCACACTTAACACCTTCAGCTTTCCTCTTGTTTCGTTATCCACTAAGCACTCTTGTTTTTGTTTTTTTGTTTTCCATTTCCTTGAGTTGGTCAAACTTTCTCTGGTAGAATTGTTGCTGTTCTCTGTACACAGGATGCTTTTTTTCAAACTCCTTTATCTTTCAGCTGTCAGCTCATGGATTCTTTTCTTAAAGAAGACTCCAGTAAACTGCAAATCTATATGACCTCTGTTTGTTATAATTCGGTATAATGCCACAGTTTTCCACTTTGTAGCACTTTTCATGATTTGAACTTAATTATTATAAGCTATTTTAAAAAATTAACTTATTTATTTTAATTGGAGACTAATTACTTTACATTATTATAGTCGTTTTTGCCATACATTGACATGAATCAGCCATGGGTGTACATGTGACCCCCCTCCTGAACCATCCTCCCACTTCCCCCTGCTCCATCTCATTCCTCAGGGTCGTCCCAGTGCACCAGCCCTGAGCACTGTCTCATGCATCGAACCTGGACTGTGATCTATTTTCACATATGGTAATATACATGTCTCAATGCTATTCTCTCAAATCATCCCCCCTCACCTTCTCCCACAGAGTCCAAAAGTCTGTTCTTTATATCTGTATCTCTTTTGCTGTCTCACATATTATAAGCTTTTTAAAAATGTGTGCCTTCTCATGAAGCTAAAAGGTTGTATGTGATATATATCAGCAAAGCTCCTGGCACATGGAAAGTGATCAAAAGTATTTGTTGAGTAAATTAATGAATAAGAATAGCAGAAACTTAGACAGCAGGATCATTTAGATAAATAAGGATCCCTGGCTAAGAGATAAGAGATGGAACTAACATAACATAAAATATTAAGAAGCCTAATTGAAAAGACATTGATGCTATAAGCAGTTGCTTAAAGAATTTACCTTAGTGATAATAAAATGATTACTTTTTGGGAGTTCTCACTATGTGACACATATTATTAAGCATGTTAACCATTTCATTTAACTTTTTAATCCTAAGAATTATTTAAAATTATTATCCCTGCTTTGCACAACCTAGATGTGGTGGGGTGGTCATATTAACTTGTTTACTTTACCTTTAAGAGAAACTGCTTTTTAAAGCTAGTGCACACATGTTGTTACTCATTTTTTCAACCTTGTTTTCAGTGATATATGGTCTAGTCTATTATCCCCTTGATAGAAATTTCCTAATTTTTTAAAATTAGCTTTATTGAAATAAAATATAGCACAACATAATTGATCCAATTTAAATATACCACTTTTTACCTAGTCAACAAAGGTCCATTTAGCCAAAGCTATGATTTTCCCAGTAGTCATGTATGGATGTGACAGTTGGACTATAAAGAAAGCTGAGCGCTGAAGAATTGATGCTTTTGAACTCTGGTGTTGGAGAATACTCTTGAGAGTCCCTTGGACTGCAAGGAGATCTATGCAGTCCATCCTAAAGGAAATCAGTCCTGAATATTCATTGGAAGGACTGATGCTGAAGCTGAAACTCCAGTACTTTGGCCCCCTGATGTAAAGTACTGACACAATGGAAAAGACCCTGATGCTGGGAGGGATTGGGGACAGGAGGAGAAGGGGACGACAGAGGATGAGATGGTTGGATGGTATCACCCAATACCCCATGACTCAATGGACATGAGTTTGAGTAAGCTCTGGGAGTTGGTGATGGACAGGGAAGCCTGGCATGGTGCAGTCCATGGGGTCGCAAAGAGTCGGACATGACTGAGTGACTGAACTGAAATCTGATACATGTACAGAATTGTGTCATCATTACAACTAAGATATAAAACATTTCCACCAACACAAAAAATGCTTCCTGGCTCTTTGCGGTCGGCCCCTCTCTTTTCTTAACCCTGGCCCTTAAAATCACCTATCTGCTTTTTGCCTCTCTAGTTCTTCTTATCCTGAATGTAATATAAATGGAATGATAGTTTGAACTCACAGGTAGTTGACTTCATTCACTGGGCAGAATGTTTTGAATTCATGTGTGCTGTAGTGATATCATAGTCCACTCCTTTTTACTGTCCAGCAGTATCCCTTGCAGATGTATCCCACATGTTTGTTATCCATGTACCAGTTGATAGAATTTGGGTTCACTGTAACTTTGAGCTAATATGAGTAAAACCATGTGAACACTGACCTTTATTTAAGCATGCATGCAAATACTGAATTTTAAGTAGTAATGTAAAGTATTTGAAAATTGACGTAACTAGGGCTTTAATCAGATAATTTAGGGTGGATCTTTAAAAAAGATCCATTAGTAGTTAATTTTGCAGTCCTATGGCCTCTCTCTTAAATAAAAATATTTTTCTTTACTGTTATTAAAAGTATGACTTTAAAGCCACGAACGTCAATATTAAAAAAAAAATAAAACAGTAACTTTAATACCTTGGAAATTCCTTTTTCCTTTGTACAGATCTTTGTTCCTTCTTTTTTTACCCAAGTATGCATGATACACAGTAATCATTTTCTGTTTCCTTAATATTAGTAGAAAGCTTTATTTTAAATGAGCCAGATAAGAGTTATAATTTGACATTGTGCCTGCTTATCTCCTTAAGGACAAAGAACTAAAATGGTTTATGATCTGAAGTTATGTGTCTCATGAGCAGCTGCAAGTAGGAATGGAGGAAGTGAGATGACTATTCTTAGTTATAATACGTGTTTCTCATGGTGCAGTAGTACTTCTGCTACAAAGAACTTTGTCAAATTATAAAACAAGTATAAAAAAAGAAGTGTCTGACAAGAAAATCAAAGATGCAATCTAGTATATTTCAACTATTAATATATACGAGATCATTTCACATCTATCCTGTTTTATTCTGAGTCTCTTAATAATGAAGCATCAATAGAGGTAATTTGGCTCCAGACTCAAGTGCAAGTCTCATGATATGGGATGTATGAAAGCTAAGGCTAAACAAAAATGAATGATATTTTCATAGTTCAGCATTTCTGTTTTCTAAAACATACTACACACTGTCATTGCCCCCTGCTTAAGCATAAAGGAAATCACTTGGAATTATTAGTTATGGCACCCTGAAACTGAACCAGTGTTTTCTGTATGCTTTTTGATTCATTCTACAACTGGATCTGTGGAGGTAGAGGTGCCATATATTTCATGAAACATTGCTGGTCTCTTTGTGACTTGTAGCATTCCCTGACAAGTCAGGGTTTATCAGGGGACCAATTACAGAAAGGAGTTCAAAACATTAACCCCCATTTCGTAAAATAGAAGTAAGGCATTTCGTAAAATAGAACTGTAATTTCCAAATCCATCAATGTGTCTTTTATATTAGGAATACACTAATACCCAGGGTATTTTAAAGCTATTTAGAAACTAAAGATCTTTTTGAGAAGTTGACTTGGTTAAAAAAAGGAAGGAAGCAAATGATAAACTATTTCAAAGTAAACATAGTATGATTTAAAATACTAGTTATGAATTTTTTATGAGTATACATGTGACTTAAGCTCATTCTTTGAGAGAAAATATGCTTTTGAGTAAACTTTAAATTCCTCATAATTAATTTTGTGGTAATTGTTTCCCACAAATTCGTATCATTTTCCATATTAATTGGCATTGTATTTCTTCTTTGCTTTTGACTGGCCAGGGGTTAAAATAAAGATTTCTAATGTATCAAATGGTGTATGTGTTAGAAAAGCACTCTCAGACTTTTGTTCTCCCATGAGCAAACTTATTTTGACACTTTCTAATATCCTACAAAAGTCAATTGTGGGTGTGTTTCATATTTACCACAAAAGTCTGTTTTTATATCCACATGCATAATAATTACTCTGGATTTTGATTTGACATTTTGAACCCTTTTTTCTTATAAAAATATGTGAAAATATCTTTGCTTTCAAAGTAATCTCAGTTTTAGGAAAATGATATTGAGAGAGGCAGTATTTACTTCTTATACTTGTTCTGCTCTATTGTCTAAAATTCTAATATGGGTAATAAGAAAGGAAAATTCATTCCATTCCAAATTTCAGAGTGGTTTCAATAGGTGTTTATTCATAGAAGCAGAAGTATCAAGATGTTAATGAGGACTGCTCTGTCTTTTTCCAGCTTTTTTTTCTTTCTTTCCTTAAAATGATATATGAATCATTTCTTATAAGAAATATGATATACATTTCTTAAAATGATATATGAATAGGGGACAAGTTCAGGCAAAGGAACACTTATTACTAGCAAGCACTTTGCAGTCTCTAATCCCCATGCAGTCTCTCAGTAGGTAGGTTCAGTTCAGTTCAGTTCAGTCACTCAGTTATGTTCGACTAATGGCGACCCCACAGACTGCAGCACGCCAGGCCTCCCCGTCCATTACCAGCTCCCAGAGTTTACCCAAACTCATGTCCATTGAGTCAGTGATGCCATCCAACCATCTCATCCTCTGTCATCCCCTACTTCCACCTTCAATCTTTCCCAGCATCAGAGTCTTTTCCAACTTATCAGTTCTTTACATCAGGTGGCCAAAGTATTGGAGTTTCAGCTCCAACATCAGTCCTTCCAGTGAATATTCGGACTGATTTCCTTTAGGATGGATTGGTTGGATCTCCTTGCAGTCCAAGGGACTCTCAAGCGTCTTCTCCAAATCCACAGTCCAAAAGCATCAATTCTTTGGCACTCAGCTTTCTTTTTCGTTCAACTGTCACATCTATACATGACTACTGGAAAAACTATAGCCTTGACTAGATGGATCTTTGTTGACAAAGTAATATCTCTGCTTTTTAATAAGCTGTCTAGGTTGGTCATAGCTTTTCTTCCAAGGAGCAAGCATTTTAAAATTTCATGGCTCAATCACCAATTGTAGTGATTTGAAGCCCCAAAATATGAGGTCTGTCACTGTTTCCACTGTTTCCCTATCTGTTTCCCATGAAGTGATGGGACCAGATGCCATGATCTTCGTTTTCTGAATGTTGAGCTTTAAACCAACTTTTTCACTCTGCTCTTTCACCTTCATCAAGAGGCTTTTCAGTTCTTCTTCACTTTCTGCCATAAGGGTGGTGTCATCTGCATATCTGAGGTTTTGATATTTCCCCTGGCAATCTTGATTCCAGCTTGTGCTTCCTCCAGTCCAGCATTTCTCATGGTGTACTCTGCATATAAGTTAAATAAGCAGGGTGACAATATAAAACCTTGATGTACTCCTTTCCCTATTTTGAACCAGTCTGTTATTACCAGTCTGTTGTTCTATGTCCAATTGTAACTGTTGCTTCCAGACCTGCATACAGATTTCTCAGAAGGCAGGTCAGGTGGTCTGGTATTCCCATCCCTTGAAGAATTTTCCACAGTTTGTTGTGATTCACACAGTCAAAGGCTTTGGCATAGTCAATAAAGTGAAGGTTCATGTTTTTCTGGAACTCTCTTGCTCTTTTGATGATCCAGCAGATGTTGGCAATTTGATCTCTGGTTCCTCTGCCTTATCTAAATCCAGTTTGAACACCTAGAAATTCACAGTTCAGATACTGTTGAAGCCTGGCTTGGAGAATTTTGAGCATTACTTTGCTAGTGTATGAGATGAGTGCAATTGTGTGGTAGTTTGAGCATTCTTTGGCATTGCTTTTTTGGGGGATTGGAATGAAAGCTGACCTTTTCCAGTCCTGTGGCCACTGCTGAGTTTTCCAATTTTGCTGACATATTGAGTGCAGCACTTTTTGCAGCATCATCTTTCAGGATTTGAAATAAATCAACTGGGATTCCATCACCTCCAGTTGATTTGTTCATAGTGATGCTTCCTAAGGCCCACTTGACTTCATGTTCCAAGATGTCTGGCTCTAGATTAGTGATCACATCATCATGATTATCTGGGTTGTGAAGNGAAACAGTGTCAGACTTTGTTTTTTTGGGCTCCAAAATCACTGCAGATGGTGACTGCAGCCATGAAATTAAAAGGCGCTTACTCCTTGGAAGAAAAGTTATGACCAACCTAGATAGTATATTCAAAAGCAGAGACATTACTTTGCCGACTAAGGTCCGTCTAGTCAAGGCTATGGTTTTTCCTGTGGTCATGTATGGATGTGAGAGTTGGACTGTGAAGAAGGCTGAGCGCCGAAGAATTGATGCTTTTGAACTGTGGTGTTGGAGAAGACTCTTGAGAGTCCCTTGGACTGCAAGGAGATCCAACCAGTCCATTCTGAAGGAGATCAACCCTGGGATTTCTTTGGAAGGAATGATGCTAAAACTGAAGCTCCAGTACTCTGGGCACCTCATGCGAAGAGTTGACTCATTGGAAAAGACCCTGATGCTGGGAGGGATTGGGGGCAGGAGGAGAAGGGGACGACCGAGGATGAGATGGCTGGATGGCATCACAGACTCAATGGACGTGAGTCTGAGTGAACTCCGGGAGTTGGTGATGGACAGGGAGGCCTGGCGTGCTGCAATTCATGGGGTCGCAAAGAGTCGGATACGACTGCGCGACTGAACTGAACTGATAGTATATTTCAGAGAAGGCAGTGGCACCTCACTCCAGTACTCTTGCCTGGAAAGTCCCATGGATGGAGGAGCCTGGTAGGCTGCAGTCCATGGGGTCGCTAAGAGTTGGCACGACTGAGCGACTTCACTTTCGCTTTTCACTTTCATCCATTGGAGAAGGCAATAGCAATCCACTCCAGTGTTCTTGCCTGGAGAATCCCAGAGACAGAGGACCTAGTGGGCTGCTGTCTATGGGGTCACATAGAGTCGGACACAACTGAAGCGACTTAGCAGTAGCAGTATAGTATATTTCTGGGCACTTAGGATACATCAGTCAGCGAGATAGACAAAGAAGCTTGCACTCCTGGAGCTTGGGGGAAGAGAACAGTGGAAACATTCAATAAGCAACAAATGTAATAAATAAGTAAACTACATAGGACAGAAGATATTTCATGCTATGGAAAAATGAAGTAGAGCCAATTCAGCAGGATTGGGTCGGGGGGGGGGTGGGAAATACAGAGGAAAGGGGCAGGGGTTGATGACAACTTTAACCAGAGTGGTAGGGGTAAACCTTATTAAGAAGATACATTTAAGCAAAGAATTGAAGGAGTTAAGGAAGTTGGCCATGAGATTATCAAAGACAGCCAGTGCAAGCGTCCTGCAGTCTCCAGCCTCCGTAAGGGTGACGCCTGCCTCCTGGGGTTCACACCCTTGAGGGCTGGATTTAGAAGAGAGGAGAAGAGAGTGTGGCAGAAGTAAAAGTGTGCGACTTGAAAACTAAGTCACAAAAGGCCTGTGTTGGGGTTTTCTTGAGTGTTCTTTCTCTGTGTTGGATCTCACTTGAGGGAAAGCCATGTTGGGAGCTTCCCAGCAGAGGGGTTTCTGTGGTGATGAACCGAGGCCCCCAGCCAACAGCCAGCTAGGTGAGTTTGGAAGCAGTTTCTCCAGACTGTCCAGTCTTCTCCGCCCCAGCTGCCATCTTGACTGTAATCCCGTGACAGATCTGGAGCCCCCACTACTCAGCTAAGCCACCCCTAGGTTCCTGAGCCATGGAAACTGTGAGATAATGTCTGGTTTTTCTTTTAATTACACTTTGGGGTAATATGTTACACAGCAGCAACTGAGTAATGTAGACCCTAAAGCAAGACTGTGCCTGGAGAACGAGAGGCAGAGAGGGAAGTGGCAGGAACTGAGCACAGAAGGTCAAAGTCAAGGTCAAGATCTGGTAGGATCTCCAGGCTTCTGTAAGAATCCTATTGTTCCCCAGAGTGGGATGGAGAGCCACTGACAGGGTCATTCTCAGAGGCATGACATGAGATGACTAACTGGTTTGACCACTGAAAAAGAAGGTACGATTTTTTTTTTAGCACTGTATAATAAATTATTTCATATTCATGATAATTCAGGAAAACTCTTTTTTTTTTTTCTCCCTTGCCTCCAATTTCTGACCTTGATTATCCTGTCAGTGCTGTGTCTTCACCCAGGTCTTCCCTGGATTTTTCAAGTCGGTCTTACATTCTAGCATCCTCCGTGTTTGGAAACCACATCCTTCTCCCTTCAGGCACGCATCCAGAAACAATCTTTTGGATCCTGCCTGACATCAGCAGAGCTATTTTTAAACCTTTGTAAAACCCAGACACTCTCTTTTAGAGGATTACCCTACAGTGTATCAAACATATTGAAATGTACCCACATCCCACATTTAATATAAATGATATACTTAGGGAAATTGAGTTGGAAATGACTGACCAACATTATACTCCTGTTTAAAGACATTTAAACTTATTCATTTTGATTTGCTAAGATTCTTTTTTGTATTTTGAAGCCTTATCTATGTATTTAGAGACATATATGTATAGATACATGCATGTATATATGTACACATACACACACATATGTTTCAAAGATCTTTATAGACCTTTAAAAGTCAAAGACCCTAACTGCTGTGCTTGTGTGTGCGTGCGCGCGTGTGTGTGCGTGTGCGCGCATGTGTGTGTGCGCACACACGTGCCAAGTCATACTTCAGTCATGTCCAACTCTTTGCAACCCTATGGACTACAGCCCGCCAGGCTCCTTTGTCCGTGGGATTTTCTCCTTATATTGGAGTGGGTTGCATGCCTTCCTCCAGGGAATCTCTCCGACTCAGGGATCGAATCTACATATCCTGCAACTCCTGCATTGGTAGGCAGATTCTTTACCACTGAGCCATCTGGGAAGCCCTAAGGTGTATGATACTGACTATAAATCCTCTGAGAGTCAAGGAGAAAAAAAAAGCATATAAAAGCCAGAACTGGAAGAGATGGCTTTATGGCACGGTGTCTGGTGTGGGGCTTTGAAAACCAGCTTTAAAATAGAGTAGGTGCTCAGTTCAACATTTGTTGAATAAATGGATAAATGAATGAATGAGCAGTAAGTACTATCGTGAATTTTTAGTCCCCTACCACCATTTATTGTATCCATGGCTCTACCCTGTCCCAGCAGCTCTGAGGAAGTAAAATACAGTTTTTTTAAAAATGCTGATAATCCAGAAGTCAGTCAATTATTAGCTTTTGGATTTCAAAACAGTCTTTGGAAACCAATCATAGAAGGATTTTCAAAAGCTCTTACAGTCCAAAAACCAACTTCTGAGTATCAAAAGTCAAGTCCCTAAGGGCTCACAGCATAGTTTCTGCAATGATTGATAGATTTGTGAAGAACAAGTGAAGAGTCAGATGACCTTGCCCTGGGAGATAGATTCCTTAACAGAGGGAGGGCTGCAGGGGGCCCTAGGAGAGGAGTTCCTCAGGTTGGAGAGATGGCTTGGAGGGTTGAGTCAGCATGGAAAGGCCTCCAGCCTCTCTGGGGCAAGCACTGGACCTCATCGGCAAAGGGGCGCCAGGTCAAGGCTCACAAATCACCCAAGTTACTGCCTAAGCCAAGTCCAGCCTGGGTCCATACCCAGGAGCTCTGTGGTGAAAGTGAAAGTGAAGTCGCTCAGCTGTGTCCGACTCTTTGCGACCCGTGGACTGTAGCCCACCAAGCTCCTCTGTCCACAGGATTCTCCAGGCAAGAATACTGGAGTGGGTTGCCATTTCCTTCTCCAGGGGATCTTCCCGACCCAGGGATCGAACCCAGGTCTCCCACATTGCAGGCAGACGCTTTAACCTCTGCACCACCAGGGAAGCCCAGGGGCTCTGTGGTAGCCCTCCCCAATGCCTGCATGTTCATTTTCCAGCCAGACAGACTCATCTGTGGCTCAGACGGGATCCAGCCCTCTAAATTATCCTGTGTGTAGGAATTCCTTGGCAGTCCAGTGGTTAGACTCCACGCTTCACTGTAGAGGTCAGGGGTTTGATCCCTGGCTAGGGAACTAGGATCCCACAACACACCAGCATGGCCAAAATAAGTAAATGAATTGTTCTGTGTGCATAAGCCTGTTTTCCTTAATCCTGGGTAGAGAACGGAAGGGAAAGTCTTGCCATTCTGATTGAAGCCAGGATGGGGATGAATGTGAACCTAGGAAACAGGAAAAAATACTTTTTTTTCAACTTTGATTAACAAGTAGAATTTGGATAAAAAGAAGGCAAGGACACAGCATCCTACGATATGACACACAAGAAAACGGGACAACATAAAAACCAGTCTGTAGCAGGGAAAGCACAGTGGGGAGCTACAGATAAAATTGATTTTCGCTTTTACCATTTGTCTGTATTGCTCATCATTCTTTCTACACATTTGCATTTGAGACTTCCCTGGTAGTCCAGTGGCTAAGACAAAAGGCCTGCAATGCAGGGGGCCCAGGTTCAATCCCTGGTTGGGGAACTAGATCTCACATGCCACAGCTAAAGATCCTGCATGCTGCAGCTAAGACTCAGTGCAGCCAAATAGATAAATATAAATAAAATTTGCCTCCTCTAGCTTTTGCTTTACAATGGACTATTTTATACACTTTTTTCTTTTTATTTTTTTTACAGAGTAAAATAATTTTCATCTCTTCAGAGAAAAGCATAATTGCTCCAAACTGTTGAGAAATTACTCTAGATGTATATATTGCTCCTTAAAATTTCTTCCAGAGGATAAAATAAATTACTTTTGTTCATTAACTCTTTTCAGAGATTTCACACATCACCTGCAGTAGATTCTCTAATACTCTTCTCATAGATTCATTATTGGCCAAAAGCCTGGAAATCTCAGTTCACTTTAGTAATACTTATCATTATAGAGCAAAACAACAGTCTGCAAAAACTTGGCATGTTACCATTTTTGCCTAGTGGGTTTATATCTTACTGTTTAGTATATCAATACTTCTTGTCCCTTTATTAAGTCCTCTAAATATTATGAACATTTTTTCTGGCATTCAACCCATGTATAAACTGACTTTTCCCCACTTCCCTTTAGTAGCAAAAAATTAAAGTAAAATTGGCCAAAACATGCAAGAACTTTTAATGACACACCATTCCCCCTCCTAAGAACATTCTTCTAATCTTCCATTTAGAGACCTGTGATCGAAGAAGTGAACAGGGAATATTTTTATTTTGGTTCAGTAGTTTCTATTTCAACTTTCTAATTTATTAATATAACCCTTACGCAGAAGACATTCAGAAAGAATGACCTGTGAAAATTTAACAAACCTGAACTTTACGTGTAACTTGATTTAATCTGTTCTATAGCTATTCAAATTCTAGAACTAAAAGCTAAGTGCTGGGTACAAGGAAGGGAATTCCATCTCCTACCCTCCAAGTTACCTTCCTATGTTTTAGGAATCTAAAATATATAATATAATCGAATATATTTATGTTAATTTTTATATAAAATTAATTTATATTATTATATATAATATAAAATTTCCACTACATTCACAACAGTTTGATTATAATTTTGAAAAACCTATACAGATTTGATGGGAATATAAATCAGTACAGTCACTGTAGAAAACAGTATGAAGTTCCTTAAAAAAAAAACTAAAAATAGAGTTACCGTACGATCCAGCAATCCCACTCCTGGACATATATCTGGAGAAAATTTAATTTGAAAAGATATATATACCCCAATGTTCACAGCAGGACTGTTTCCAACAGCCAAGACATGGAAGCAAGCTAAGTGCCCACCCACAGAGGAAAGGATTAAGAAGATGTGGTATATATATATTTTTGTTGTTGTTGCTCAGTCGCTAAGTCGTGTCTGATTCTTTGTGACCTCCATGGACTGTAGCTCACCAAGCTCTGTTCATCTCCAGGCAAGAATACTGGAGTGAGTAGCCATTCCCTTCTCCAGGGGATCTTCTTGACGCCAGGATCGAACTGGGGTCTCCTCCATTGCAGACAGATTCTTTACCATCTAAGCCACCAGAGAGTTTGCTCAAATCACGTCCATTCCTTTGTGTATGGGATACCACTCAGGCATAAAAAAAGCATTAAATAATACCATTTTCAGCAACATGGATGGACCTAGATATTATCATACTAAGTGAAATAAGTCAGATAGAGAAAAACATCACATGATATCACTTATATGTGGAATCTAAAATATAATACAAATGAATGTATTTACAAAACAGACTCACAGACATAGAAAACAAACTTATGGTTACCAAAGGGGAAGGGGTGGGAGGGATAAATTAGGAGTTTGACATTAGCAGACGCATACTGTGCTGTGTGTGTGCTTAGTCGCTCAGTCACATCCAGTGCTTTTTGACCTACTGGACTGCAGCCCACCAGGTTCCTCTGTCCATGGGGATTCTCCAGGCAAGAATACTGCAGTGGGTTGCCATGCCCCCTCCAGAAGATCTCAACCCAGGGATCGAACCCAGGTCTCCCACATTGCAGAGATACACGCTGCTGCTACTGCTAAGTCACTTCAGTCGTGTCCGACTCTGTGAGACCCCATAGATGGCAGCCCACCAGGCTCCCCCATCCCTGGAATTCTCCAGGCAAGAACACTGGAGTGGGCCACCATTTCCTTCTCCAATGCAGGAAAGTGAAAAGTGAAAGTGAAGTCGCTTAGTCGTGTCCGACCCTCAGTGACCCCATGGACAGCAGCCCTCCAGGCTCCTCCGTCCATGGGACTCTCCACACTACTATATATAAAATAGATAACCAACGAGGAGCTATGACATCACACTGACTACATAGCACAGGAAACTATTCAATATTCTGTAATAAATCATAATGGAAAGAACATGAAAAAGTACATACATGTGTGTATATATATGTATATAAATGGAATCACTTTGCTGTACATGAGAAACTAACACAGCATTGTAAATCAACTGTATTTCAATGAAAAAATATAGGTTTTAAAACAAAAGCAGAATACAAATTCTGTTCAAGTTTCCATAGATTATAAACCAAGAGACACTGGAACGTATCCAGGGACATAAAACAAGGGCAAAAATTTCTTGGCCTAAAGGTATTGAAATCATATAGAATATGTTCCTTTATCAATGTGGACTTATGTTAGAAATCAATATCAAAAGATAATTTAAAATAACCTACATATTTTCAAGTGCAATGTGACATTTACCAAGAGAGATTTTTGACTTAGCCATGGTAGAGCTGTTAGTCACTTGGTCATGTCCAACTCTTTGTAACCCCATAGACTGTAACCCGCCAGGATCCTCTGTCCATGGGGTTCTCCAGGCAAGAATACTTGAATGGGTTGTCATTCCCGTCTCCAGTGGATCTTCCTGATACAGACATCAAACCCAGGTCTCCTGTACTGCAGAAAGATTCTTTACCATCTGAGTTACCAGGAAGCTCTGTAGCTTAGCCATGGAAAACCTCAGTAAAGTTAAGACTGGAAATACAGAGGGTGATTGCAGAGAAGAAAGCATTTAAATGAGAAATTAATAGCAAAAACACTTTAAAAACCCCACATATTTGGAAATTAAATGTCCACTTTTAAATGGTGGTTGTATCTAAGACGCCATAACAAGGAAAATTTAAAAATATTTGTAACAGAATAAATATGAAAAGAGCATTTATCAGAATTTGTTGTATATGGCTGAAGCTGCTCAATGCTGCTAAATACAATGTGGAATCTTGAATGAGGTATGAAAACAAATAATGGATGCTAGCAATGGCACCCTACTCCAGTACTCTTGCCTGGAAAATCCCATGGGCGGAAAAGCCTGCTAGGCTGCAGTCCATGGGGTCGCTAAGAGTTGGACACGACTGAGCGACTTCACTTTTACTTCTCACTTTCATGCATTGGAGAAGGAAATGGCAGCCCACTCCAGTGTTCTTGCCTGGAGAATCCCAGGGACGGGGGAGCCTGGTAGGCTGCCGTCTATGGGGTCGCACAGAGTCGGACACGACTGAAGCGACTTAGCAGCAGCAGCAGCATAAAATTCTGTGAAATTCAAACAAAATCTGTACTTTAGTTATAATACTATGCCACGTTAATTTCCTGGTTTTTTTTTTTTAACAACATAGCCATTTCTTTATATTCTCAGAATTGGATCAGAAGTTTCAAGCCTCATTCAAAATCTTTAAAAATCTTTAAAATAATAATCTTTCTAGACTTGTAGCAATAATACTAGATACCAGAATAAAAGGAACTATATCAAAGTTTTGAGTGAATATAAACTAGAGATCTAGCAGTCTATCCATATTTACTCAAACAAGTGGAACCAAAATGTCATAAATGTTTTAGCTAGGCAAAAATTCATAAATTTTCTGAAATATATATTCTATTATACATGCTATTTATATATGATAAAATCTTGAGAAAGTAAAAAAAGAGAGATGGGGAAATTGGAAAATAAGGACCTACGACATAGCACAGGGAACTATGTTCAATATTCCATAATAAACCATAATGGAAAGAATATTAAAAAAAAATGTGTGCATATGTATATAAACTGAATCACTTTTCTCTACACCAGAAACTAATACAGCATTGTAAATCAATTATTCTACAATAAAAAAGTTTCAATAAAGAATAAAGTTTAAAAATAAAACAATAAGGTAAAGAAAGGGACCTGAAAGGAAGGTACAGTGATACAGAAAGGGGAGCCATGGAGAAATCTAATGTGACCCCAAGGCATACACATGTTCACAAATAGCATAACTGTATACATTTGCTGAAGTCAACTCCAGAACAAAGCAACATATTTTTCAGATATATACTTGCAGTTCCTTCATGGACTGTGTTCAGGGAAATCTATTTCAGTCAACACAGTAGGAAAGGATTTAAATCAGGAAAAAAGAAATGAGTGGGGAAAAAAAAAAAAAGAATGAGTGGACTCCAGGCCAAAGGAGCCACAAGAACATGGGATGGTGGAAAAAGCAGTTTCAGTAATTTACCAGCTGAAGCTCAAGTTGGCCTCCATAGAATTAATAAGAGGAATCTTAATAATGCATTTTCCCCTATTTAATACTAAAAAAGAATAGCTCTTGAGAAGTCAGTTGGGAATGACACCAATTCTAATTTTCAGTGCTATCAGAGTACATACATTCATAGGATATAGACCAAACATTTGGAAGAATTCAGTAAGTGACAAAGAGCACACATTAGATAAGGACAACCTGTATCTCAATCCAGAGTAAAGACATAAATCTTATATTTGCAATAAAGATAATTAGGAATGATTATAGGATGTAAATCTCATTTCCTTTACATATTTCCCAGAATATTCATACCACCAATAACACAAAACAGTAATTTTCTGTATTTAAGTAAAATTCATTTATTTTTTGTATACATTAAATCAGATTACCCTAAAATTTTAATATACATAAAATTTAAATTTAGAAATGAGCAACCGGTGCTGTTTTTGCAACCCGTTCCACACACAATATGAAGAGTACTCTGGCTCCATGGTTCAGAGGGGTAAGACACTGACACAGTGTGAGAAGATGAACAAATAGTTCTTCCTTCTGAACATTAAAAAGGCAATATTCAGACATAGCAAGTGTCTGCCCCACTGTCTGACCTCAGTACTGAGGTAGGTCATCCATCATACTGAGTCCTTCACTAGGAAGCATCATCAAACACTATGATACTCTCAACTCTGAAATGGCTTTTAATCCAACGGCTATCAATTCTCAGTCCCCCAAACTCACAGAATTCACAGCATACATACTCCATCCACGGTCAACCTAAAGTGAAAATGTCGTCAGTTCTGCTCTTTGGCAATTATTTGGTTACCTGACTGAATTTCCATTTCCAGGTCATATTTGGAGGCTGGGGAATAGGCATGTATAACCACCTGTCTATGCTTAGTCACTCAGTCGTGTCTGACTCTCTGCAACCCCATGGACTGCAGCCCGCCAGGCTCCTCTGTCCACGGGATTCTCCAGGTAAGAACACTGGAGTGGGTTGCCACGCCCTCCTCCAGGGGATCTTCCCAACCCAGGGATCAAACCTAGGTCTCCCACATTGCAGGAAGATTCTTTACCACCGGAGCCATCAGGGAAGTCCAAGAATACTGGAGTGGGTGGCCTGTACCTCTCCAGGGATCGTCCCGACTCAGGGATTGAACTGGAGTCTCCCACATTGCAGGCAGATTCTTTACCAGCTGAGCTACCAGGGAAGCCCCTATATAACCACCTACATATTATGATTTCAGGGGCCCCAGAAATTAATGTCCAAAGTAAATCTGTAAGAGTTGTGAGCTGGGTGTCAGCACCCAGACAACCACACTGCATAAGACACAAACTATGAAATATTCACATAAATATTCATATACATAAACAGGAGGCATTATGCAGGGTTCTCCAGAGAAACAGAACCAATAAGATTGTGTATAGTGAGAGAAAAGGAGATTTATGAAAAGGAATCGGCTCATATGATGATGGAGACAGGTCCCAGACTGCAGGGTGAGTGAGCAAGCTGGAAACACAGGAGAGGCCACACTTTAGTTCCAGCCTGAGTCTGAAGGCCTGAAAACAAGGCAAACCGATGTGAAGCTCTCATCTGAAGGCTGACAGGCTCCAGACACAGGAAGAGCCAATGTTTTGAGTCCAAAGGTAGCAAAAAGGTCAATGTCCCAGTTTGAAGGCACTCAGGCAGTAAGAACACTATTACTTAGGATGAAGCCAGGCTTTTTGTTCTATTCAGGCCTTCAACTGATTGGACGAGGCCCACCCACATCAGGGAGGGCAATCTACTTGACTTAGTCTACAATATACATGTCACTGTCATCCAAAAACACCTTCAGAGAAACACCTAGAATAATATTTGACCAAATATCTGGGCACCTCATGGCCCAGTCAAGTTGACGCATAAAATTAACCATCACAAAAGGGTTTCTCTCAGAGCTCAGCTGGTAAAGAATCCACCTGCAATGCAGGAGACCCTGATTCAATTCCTGGATTGAGAAGATCCACTGGAGAAGGCATAGGCTACCCACTCTAGTATTCTTGGGCTTCCCTTGTGGCTCTGCTAATGAAGAATCAGCCTGTAATGCGGGAGACCTGGGTTCAATCCCTGGGTTGGGAAGATCCCCTGGAGAAGGGAAAGGCTATCCACTCAGTATTCTGGTCTAGAGAATTCCATGGAGTGTATAGTCTATGGGGTTGCAAAGAGCTGGACACGACTGAGTGACTTTCACTTTCTTTCAATGGTAGTTTACTGGTTTGAAGGAGGCCCAACTACCTTGATTCTACCGAATTCTTTTTTTTTCTTTCTTTATTTTTGGCTGTGTTGGGCTTTGTTGCTGTGCAGGCTTTCTCTAGTTGCAGAAAGTGGGGGCTACTCTCTAGTTGCTGTGCACGGATTTCTCACTGTGGCAGCTTCTCTTATGGAGCATGGGCTCCGGGGCATGGGCTCAGTAGTTGTGGCATGGCATGCAGAATCCTCCCAGATCAGAGACTGAATCCATATCTCCCGCACGGGCAGGTGGATTCTTAACCGCTGGACCACCAGGGAAGTCCTACGCATTTCTTAGAGACAAACAATCCAATCTTTAGAGAGTTAGAGAGGTATAAAGAGATGATTTTCAGAGGGTGTGTGCAAGTTGGACCAGGGGCATTAAAGCCTTCAAGTCCTCAACATCTCTAAGAAAACACAATTTTCTGGGCCTGGGACCAAAGTAAGTAAAGGTTTAAGCTGTATGCAGCTTAAGACAGGACAGCTACCTGCACACAGGGATGAAAATGAAAGGGTTATCCATCCAGACCGCTCAGCAGCAGTCTAGTCTAGAGGCAAAAAACAGGAGAAATCCACAAATTACATTCATTCATTCAATAGTGTTACAGAGCTTCTGCTCCATGCCAGACACTGTGCTAGACATTTCAGAAACAAGTATAAATAAGAACTATATTCTTCCTTTCAGAAGTTCATTTCAGTAGGGATTATAAATATGCAAACAGATAATGATCATACATTGTGGAAAGTTCACAATAAATTGCAATGATCTCTGCCCAGCTGGTTTTAATTCAATGGGAAGTAGACCGTGTAATGTAAAGTATATGAGAAATCTTCTGCCAAAACATACCTTCTCTCCACCCCCACCCACCCAGCAATAGTTCCCTAAAACTCCATCCAGAGATTGCTTGCATTAGTAATTTAAAAAGCAAAGCAAAACTCAACTAGAAAAGCTGTCATCTACATCTTAGTAAATTAGTTTAATAAACCTACTCTTCTAAATGTAGCTGAAATCAGTCACATGAAGAGAATGGGAGATTTGAGAAGAGAAGAAAAGAAATGAGAACTGATTTGGAAGGTATAGCACTAAGCCAGAGAGAATGTGGGCTTCCCCGGTGGCTCAGCGATAAAGAATCCTCCTGCAATGCAGGAGCCACAGGAGATGTGGGCTCAATCCTTGGATCAGGAAGATCCCCTGGAGAATGGCATGGCAACCCACTCCAGTATTCTTGCCAGGAGAATTCCATGAACCGAGGATGCTAGAGGGCTACAGTCTATAGCGTCTCAAAGAGCTGGACACGACTGAATCAACAGCACGCACGCACAGAGAGAATGCAGAGAATAGGCATACAGAGATAGAAGAGGATTTCGGAAAAGAAAGGGGATGGTGCAAGGTCAAAGTCTTTGGGCACAAGAACCTATTAAATTTCTAATACTTTCAGAAGATGAATCTAATTTTGGATGGAACCTGCCTCCAAAATGTTTCAGTTCAGTTCAGTCGCTCAGTCGTGTCTGACTCTTTGTGACCCCACGAACTGCAGCACACCAGGCCTGCCTGTCCATCACCAGCTCCAGGAGTTCACTCAAACTCATGTCCATCGAGTTGGTGATGCCATCTAGCCATCTCATCCTCTGTCGTCCCCTTCTTCTCCTGCCCCCAATCCCTTCCAGCATCAGAGTCTTTTCCAATGAGTCAACTCTTCGCATGAGGTGGCCAAAGTACTAGAGTTTCAGCTTTAGCATCATTCCTTCCAAAGAAATCCCAGGACTGATCTCCTTTAGAATGGACTGTTTACTCACTTCAAAATTCTCCCAAGGGCTGAACTTCCTCCTTTTTCTTTCTCCAGGAGGAAGAAGAGACCCACAGAGCAAGCTCTGCTTCCATCTCTCTGAATCATGGCTGTCTTGTCACTGAACTGCGTGGGCTCCACTTCATCACAGTTTCCGTCCCCTAGGAGTCTGAGTGGTCAGGTTTGTGGAGGAATGAAGGACAGAAGAGGGCTTGTTATGGCCATTTGACAGAGAGAGCAAGGTGTGGATAAATAAAGATGTAAGGAAAGACAGACTTACAACAGGGAAGCAAACTAAAAAAAGATGAGCTTCTGATCTATGCTCATAATGTTAATCAGTTATTAACTACACACTTGGTTGACTACAGTTTATAATAGCTTGAAATCCCAAGTACATCATTTATTGTTAAACCAGATTTCCCATTTCACTTATTCGCCACTGACAATATTAAAAGAAAAATTTTCAATAGGTTTAAAATTGCATTTTCTATGACTTGGTTTCTTTAGATTCTAAGCATTGTAGGCAAAACTAGACTAAGTATAGCCAATGCAAGGTCAAGATCTTCAGGCAGAAAAAATCCATTAATGTTCTAATACTTTCAGAAGATGAACCTAATTTCAGATGAAAGCTGCCTCCAGAATATATGGTTAAGTATGTTCTGGGTATAATTTGTTTTGGCAAACAGTGTAGAAATTCATATGAAACTCTACTGAACTAACAGTAAATTGCCCACCTAGAAAAAAATAAATTTTCAATAGCTTCAAAAGAATTCTAAAGGATGACAATCCTTGGAAGAGAAAAAAAAAACATGGACGAGTTAGAAATTGTAGTTCTGGGCTGTTATTTAGTTGCTAAGTCATGTCCAACTCTTGCGAGCCCATGGACTATAGCCCATCAGGCTCCTCTGTCCATGGGATTCTCCAGGCAAGAATATTGGAGTGGGTTGCCATTTCCTTCTCCAGGGCATCTTTCCAATCCAGGGGTCGAACCTGGGTCTCCTGCACTTAGATACAACCTGAAATAGCAAAGTTAAATTTCTACATCTACATGTTTCATAGTGAAAGTAACAGAACAAATTTTCTTAAAAGTATTAATAAATCCAAATTGCAATTATTAATGAAGTATTAGAACGTGAAAAATGTTTTCCACTTTGAGTTATTTTTAGTAGCTCTAATTCCTTTCCTCCACTGGACAGTTTTCTTATTCTGGATCCCCAAAAAATCAGTGCCAATAAGATAAAGTTTTTCTAAAGCACCCTAAATTTTTATGAACCCCTAAGTGCCAAATTTCATTCACTGTATACTGGGCAAATCAATCACTTTGTCTATTGAATCTCCTTAGTGATAGATTTTGAGGAAAACATTTTTCCATGCCACTCTCACCCACAGCTTCTAAAAATTTTCAGTTCAGTGCAGTCACTCAGTCATGTCATAAGTATATTACTTTAAAGTATACGATTTGGTCGCTCAGTCGTGTCTGACTCTTTGCGACCCCACAGACTGTAGCATCAGGCTCCTCCATCCATGGGATTTTCCAGGCAAGAGTGCTGGAGTGGATTGCCATTTCCTTCCCCAGGGGATCTTCCCAACCCAGGAATTGAACCCGGGTTCCAGCATTGTAGGCAGATGCTTTACCATCTGCGCCACCAGGGAAGCCTAATAGATATTAATGTATTTTACATTACTGGGGCAAGAGTAAGGAAATTTCCAGACAGTTTAATTCTAAAATAATTGGTTTGCATAGTTTTAAAGTAGTTCATACAACAGAAGAGCTATTTCACAACATGTAACATATGTTTTGCCATTTAAAACTATAACTATAGTTTTAGAATAACTATAGTTTTAGAGTAACTATAGTAAGGGCTACCAGAGTAACTATGGTAAGGGCTACTCGGCGGTCTTCTAGATGAGCTTCAATATTACTTATGGTGAAAGAATAGTATTTGGGAAAATATTTGAGAAAACAAACCTTGGAGGAAGAGAGAAAAGCTTATCATTCATCAAAGTTTGATAATCTTTACTTAATAATGTGTTACTCTGTACTGTAGAAAATATACAGCATATATTCTCTGAATACTTGCAAATAATATGCTTTTAATTTTTATGCAAACCAAACAATAATAATAAAATAAAATTGTACAAAGTACAATTGTGAAATTGTAAAATAAATTTAAAATTGTAAATAAAATTATACAATGGTTGCATAACTCTAAGAACATACTAAAACCCACTGAATTATTTAAACTATTATCCAAAGAAATGACATTGAGTGGTATTTAACCATTTAAATCACAACACAGTTCAGTTCAGTTCAGTTGCTCAGTCATGTCTGACTCTTTGCAACCCCAAGACTGCAGCACGCCAGGCTTCCCTGTCCATCGCCATCTCCTGGAGCTTGCTCAAACTCATGTTCATTCAGTCAGTGATGCCATCCCACCATCTCATCTTCTGTCGGCCCCTTCTCCTCCTGCCCTCAATCTTGCCCAGCATCAGGGTCTTTTCCAATGAGTCAGTTCCTCAAAGCAGGTGGACAAAGGATTGGAGCTTCAGCTTCAGCATCAGTCCTTCCAATGAATATTCAGGACTGATTTCCTTTAGGATTGACTAGTTGGATCTCTTTGCTATCCAAAGGACTCTCAAGAGTCTTCTCCAACACCACAGTTCAAAAGCAGCAATTCTTTGGTGCTCAGCTTTCTTTATGGTCCAACTCTCACATCCATACATGACTACTGGAAAAAACCATAGCTTTGACTAGATGGACTTTTGTCAGCAGAAAATTTTAAAAACGTGAAAACTTTCATATTGCCTAATTCTTTCTCACCAAACCAACTATGTTATAGATAAAATGGAGTAACTTTCATTAATTTTCCTATAAATGAAAGAGTGATAGGTTGCAAATTATGCATGATTTTCAATTACAAGTAAGCTAGACAGAAGTATCTACATTATTCAAAGTTGAGGAATGGTTTTGGATATTTCTCTCTCTGTTAGAAGCTACATGCCTTTTTTTTCCCCTTTGCTCTCTGCTTCAAGATCGCATCTCATCCTGGGACTTCCCTGGTGGTCCAGGGACTAGGACTCCATGCACCCAATGCAGGGGGCCCAAGTTCAACCCTTGGTCAGGGAACCAGATCCCACATGCTGCAACTAAGAGTTTGCACGCTGCAACTAAGGATTCCATATGCCTCAACTAAACAACCCAAGGCTATAACTAAGACCGGTGCAGTCAAATAAAAAATATTAAAAAAAAAAACCAGAAACTCATCTGATCCTACTGTCCCCACTCCAGTTCACAGACCCTCAGTCTTTTGAATCCATCTTTCAACATCCAGCTGTGGCATCTCCTCCAGGGAGCCTCCCCAGATTGCTCAGGCACCATGATTTTAAAAGCTTATGTGCTTCCCTGGTGGTTCAAATGGTAGAGTCTGCCTGCAATGCCGGAGACCTGGGTTCGATCCCTGGGTCAGAAAGACCCCCTGGAGAAGGAAATGGCAACCCACTCCAGTATTCTTGCCTGGAGAATCCCATGGACAGAGGAGCCTGGCAGGCTACAGTCCATGGGGTTGCAAAGAGTCGGACACGACTGAGCAACTTCACTTTGACTTTTCACTGCTTATGTCCCCAGCCTATGTCTGGATGGCATTACTACAGTAACACTCAAGCTTTCTATTGACCACTTGTCATGGATGCTGTCCAGGTACTGAATGGTGAATTGGATTAGATCTCCTGAGAACCTGATTGTCATTTTTTTTATACTTGCAACTAGATCAAGGACCTCTTTTTTAATTTTTAAAAAATATGTATTTACTTGGCTGCATTGGTCTTAGTTGAGGCACGTGGGGTCTTTGTAGCGTCATGAGGGATTTTTTTGTTGTGGTGCATGGACTCTCTAGTTGTGGCACGCAGACTCAGTAGTCGCAGTGCTCAGGCTTAGTTGCTCTGTGGCTTGTGGGATCTTTAGTTCCCCAGCCAGGGACTGAACCCAAGTCCCCTAAATTGGTAGGCGAATTCTTAACCACTGGACCACCAGGGAAGTCCCCAAGACCATGAACTTCTTTTAACAGTTGTTGTGTGCTATTTATCCTCTTTACTTCCCTACAGTGGCCATTTAATAACCTTTATTCTTTACATGAGGGTTATGAAATTTTATCTACTTCAGTTATCCTAGTGGACTATAAGACTGGTTGCATCTACTCATGTAGAAGGAAAAGATCTCCCCTGAAGTGGAATTCATTTTTTAGTTATCTGAGTAAAAGGCCTATATCTGAAACTGGAAATGGAAACTAGGAAAGTCAAGACTTGGGCACCCTTGATTTTAATGGTAGCAGGGCCAGGAAGACAGCTCCCTGGGGGGGGGTGGCCAATGGCATCATTATAAAGTGACTATCAAAGAGCCAGAAAAGGAGGAAAACTGGCTAGGTGCCGTTACAGCTACAGGGCCAGTGGACCCACGATCAGAAAGCAGTAGTCTGGAAGCTTTGAAAACAAGCGTTTTGACATCCTCCAAATTTCCATTTTGTTTTCTACATGTATTAGGTGAAGTTGTTTTGAAAATCCAGTCTTCTTCAGCTCTGTCATGGGAAATGAATGAAAGGTCCTGAGCAACAGGGGGCCAGAAAAGAGGGCCGGGGGCAACACACAAGCACATTAAACAAACTTTATCGGGGACTTCCCTGACGGTCCAGTGGTCAGGACTCCATACTTCCAAAGCAGAGGACCCTGGTTGGAGAACTAAGAGTCCACACGCTGCAAGGCACGGCCAAAAATAATGATTAAAAAAAAAGACAGAGAAGAATAAGGCTATGGAATGGAGAAATTTGTAAGAAGAATAGCATCCATCTGGTCTATTCTAAACCCTGGAAGGTCAAGAGCGTGTTTTACCAAGGATGGCAGCATTTAAAAACAAACATTGCATTATTTTGAATGAGTTCCATTTCTCACACTGAAGCACAAAAAGACTCTTGAGAAAAATTAAAATGGTATCATTTGCAAAAATTCAGAGAATACATGCTACATATCTCTGCAGTACAGAGTAACATATTATTAAGTCAAGATTATCAAACTTTTAGGAATAATAAGCTTTTCACCCTTCCCCCAAGGTTTGTTTTCTCAAAAGTTTTCCCGAACACTACTCTTCCACCATAAGTAGTGCTGAAACTGATCTAGAACAGTGTCAAGCAGTCCTTACTATAGTTACTCGGGATATGCTTTTCTTTTTGATAGATAAACTGATTGATTGATCTCTAGTGTGGCGTGTGGGCTCCAGAGCATGGGCTCAGTAATTGCAGCACAAGGTAGGACTTAGCTGCCCCTCAGCATGTGGCATCTTCCCAGACCGGGGATTGAACCTATGTCCCCTGCATTGGCAGGCGGATTCTTAACTACTAGACCACCTAGAAAGTCCTGGATACACTTTTTAAATGATAAAATATGTCTTACATGTTGTGAAATAGCTCTTTTGTTGTATGAACTTTTAAAACTATACAAAAAACCAATTTAGATTGAAACTCTCTAGAAATGTCCTTACTCTTGCCCTAATAACGTAAAATATATTAATATTTGTTAGATTCAAATAACTCATATACTTAAAAGTTATATATTTATCACATATAAATTTAAATTACAAGTTACATAAATTATATGCTTATTTAGGCAAACAAGCTTAAATCAATCTTAAATATAAAGTCTCAAGATAAATATATTAACATCACAATGTTTAACATCTTTAAATTTCTGAAACACTCCATTGGAAACAACTGAATAGTGATGCAATTCTTGGGTGAAAATTGCTAAAACTTCTTAAGATAATCAATAATTTTTAAATCCACTGACTTTGAAGATAGAAATGAAAAATTGGATTGAGTTTCTCATGTCAACCTTAAAAATTACTTATAAAGACTTACGTTAAAGTAGTAATTTAAAAAATATATCATCAGTGTGAATTTCGGGATAAATATTTTCTCTGAAACTTTATGGAATTGAGTTCTTTCTTCCATGAGAAAAGATATTTTTTTTTTTAGAAACTTCATTCAATATATTTCTTTTTAAAACCAAATATTTTGTACATTTCATATATCTAGGAAATGGGATATTTAACAAAGTGAATATACTAAAAACTAAAAAACATTAACCAAAAAAAAAAACAAAACCTTAAAAACTGTAAAAATAGAAAAATCAGTAAAATATACTCTATTCAAGACCACTGATGATACACTATTTTTTAATATATAAAATGTATTTGCAGAGCTTTCATGTTAGCATAACAATAAATATTATACAATATTTGGGGGGTAATCTGTTTATTCAAACTTTCTGATTGAATGTGGTGTAAACAAACATTTACTGTAAGGACTATTTTTGGTATAAAAAAATAATCTGATCCAAAAGTGTTTAGGAGACAACCTGAGATTTTAGAAGAGATGTATATCATCAAAATGGGGGTTTTACACATCAACTGGCAATAAAATATTAGACCAGAAATAGTAATGATTATAAAATGCCACTTTGCCACTATCATTGATATTAACCAAGGTAGTAGAGGAGTCAAAGTGGAGTAGGAAATGGCAACTCACTCCAGTATTCTTGCCTGGAAACTTCCACAGAGAGAGGAGCCTGGCAGGCTACAGTCCATGGCGTCGCAAAGAGCTGGACACAGCTGAGCACCAGCGTTAGAGAGGTGAAAACATTAGAGAATTAATAGCTCCAGATTAGAATGGGGGGGGAGGATATTTGGATAAAATTGAAAGTTATCATTGCTAATTAAAAAGCAGTCAGGTCTATAGGAAAGTAAATCTTCAAAACGGAGCACGTAACTGGTAAGCAGAGTATTTTATCTGCAGGCAATTCACTGTGCTTACTTAAGGGGACAAAATGGGTCCCTTTCAGAGAGTTCTTGACTTGTCATTTCTCTGGGGGCTTTTCAACTTCATTTGTCCCCTTGATACGATGGAAAGTAAAAGCTGATTTGAAGGTGCCATCACCTTCTTGTTCAGAAAAACAGAGGAAGGTGGCCCACAGAAAACCACAGAGTCCAGTGTAAGCTGTTCGCCAGTGAATGGGAATGAGACTGAAGTTGGTCAGCTGTAGCAGAGAGAACACATCTGTGAGGGCTCCGTATAAACCAAACCCACGAATTAGCATTCTCAGTAGTTTGAAACTCACCTGTACAAAAGGCCAGTACATCAGACCACTCTGGAATAAAGGAAAACTTTATTAGGATGCTTTTAAATAGCACAAAGTAATCAGACTGTTCTATAAAGCGTTAAAAAAAAGTAACACACCAGACAACAAAAAAATAAATAAAAACAAAGATGAAACAATGGTTTAAAAAAGAAATACCAGACAGGAAGAATGTGGAGGTGGGAGTATATTTCAGACTAGGCAGATTAAATTAGACTACTTATGGTCTCTCGAGTGGAAGAGGGTGGGAAGTTGAACAGAAAGCTGCTGGGCACAGGAATAAAGATTTTTTATTAGTTGTAGTCATAGATCTAGACTATAGAAAAGTCTACCTGAATGAGGACCAATTCTGGAAGACAACTACTTTCAAATCATTGTTAACAACATATATTTATATATTGCAGTTTTCCTGTTTGATTCAGGGAAATACCGATAAAACACAGGATCGTCAGTGAATTTTTGAAACTATAGACCAAACCCACTTTATGGTGATTTTCTAATAATGTATTCTAGCTACTTCATGCTAGAGAATAAGTTTAGCTTTTAAGATGGATTTATTTTAACAGGCTTTAACCTGTTGGTTCGGGTTTCCCAGGTAGTTGGGAAGATTCCGTGGAGAAGGAAAAGGCAACCCACTGCAGTATTCTTGCCTGGGAAATCCCATGGACAGAGGAGGCCAGCGGGCTACAGTCCATGGAGTGGCAAAAGAGTCAGATGTGACTTAGCGATTAAACAACAACTGAGTATACAGTACAAGAGGTGACTTGTTTCAAGCCCTGGAACAACCCTGAGAAACAGTTTCCTTTTCTGTAAATACCATTGTGATGTTAAGAAGGTTCGTTTCACGGGGACTCAGCAAAATGCATACCTGGAAACATCAGCTCTAAAAGTGGCAATGATTCCATTAAGCCACTCACATTCTACAATTCCTATTTTGCAATAACCTCTTTGACTCCAAAAATCACTGTAATCACTTACAAGAATAAATACAAGAATGTCAGAAATCATTGTGAACACTGAATAAAATTCAGAGACACGTATAGACATTCTTAAGGCTTCTCCTTTAACCATTAAAACAAATTTAAGATCTGTCAAAACATTGTACCCTTGTGTCAACCATCTGGAGCCCTAATTTAGCATATTTTTATTTAAATGTATTTTATGTTAAAAAGATACAAAAAAGGACTTCCCCAGTGGTCCAGTAGTTAAGAATCTGCCTTCCAGTTCAGGGATGAAGTTTCGATCCCTAATGGGGAACTAAAATCTTACATGCCTCGAGGCAACTAAGCCTGCACACCACAATGAAAGATCTCATGTGGAAACTAAGACCTGACACAGCCAAATAAATAAATATTAAAAAAAAAAAAGATACAGAAAGATCATGGTTGTATTTTTCAAGTCTGTCTTACCTTATACGTATTCCAGAATTTCTCTCTCATGTCTAAAAATATGTCATCCTTTCCCTGGAGAATACTCATACCTATTTGCAAAAACACACACCAAAAGAATTTTAATAAGATTCAATAGGAAGAATACTGTGTAATATTTCACGTTCAAGTTTTCTATTCCAATATCACTCACTCAGTATGTCCCATCTGACCCAACAGTGAAAACAAGACAATCTGCATTCTAAAACTGGGTACATTTTAAAGTGATGATTAATATGAAGTGGCAATCGCAGGGTATGAGGTTATAGCAGAATTTATTTTTTTAACTGTAAGAGAATTCACAAAAACCTCAATATAATCACAGTGGGACTATTGGTGACATTTTCCCTCTCCTTTCAAAAGATTTTTTTTAATTCTTAAAAATAAAAAAATTAATTTCCTCGTTTTACAGAAAGGCTGCCAGACCCTGGATGTTCCAGCAACTTCAGATTTCGCATCTAAAGAGGCTTTCAAATTGGAGTTTGAAAGCAGAACATCAATTCAATGCTCCTAAAAACATGTGGAAAACTTTGATGTTCAACAACCCTGAAAAAGAAGTCAGGGGAAAAGAATAAAACCCTCTTATTTTAGGAAGGATGTAAACATAAGAGTGCTTTAAAAAATTTTCCCCCAACTCTGATTAGGAGGAAGGGGAAATAAAATATTTTAAGTCAATTGCAGGGGATTCTTAGAACAGGACTTACAAGAAAACTGAGCCCAATATTGGTAACCTGTACTCAACTTACACAGCAGTAACTAAGGGCTAAGCATCTTATGTGCTTTCTTTCACAACCCTGGGCTAAGCATGGTCAAGTTACAAAGGAGGAAAAGCGCTCAGGGAGGCTGACAGTGATCCAAGAGCAACCCAGGTGTGGATTCTGAACCAGGTCTCATAATCACAGCTATTCTAGCTTCCAAGGGATGCCCAGTACAAAGGATCATCTAAGACAGGCAGTTTCCAAGTCTAAAGAGCCTTGAACAGACATCCAACCTACCCTCCTCCTACCTCCCCAGCTTCATTTTTACAGGAGGAGAGGGAAGCAGGGTCCAGAAATGTGAAAAGAAAAACAAAGAAGCCCCGTTGGGCAGAAATCTGTTTCAGGACCTTGGATTTGACTCACAAGCCCCAGCAGCCCTGTGACTGTAGCATCTTTCTAGTTTCAGGCATACTGACATTCCCCAGAGAGATGAAGACCATGCCATGAATTGTGTTTGTTTTTGCGCAAATCATTTTTTCTCCCATGAGCCTCAGTTTCCTCGTGTGTGTGTGTGTGTGTGTGTGTGTGTTAGTCACTCATTTGTGTCTGACTCTTTGTGACCACATAGACTGTAGCTCGCCAGGCTCATCTGTCCATAGAGTTCTCCAGGCAAAAATACTGGAGTGGGTTGCCATTCCCTCCTCCAGGGATCTTCCCGACCCAGGGATCAAACCCAGGACTCCTGCATTGCAGACAGGTTCTGTACTGTCTGAGCCACCAGGGAAGCCCCTTCCTCATATGTAACATGGGAATAATGGTACCTGCCTTGCTGTTTAATTTTGAGAATTAAACAGGAATCTGATTCCCAAAAGCCAACACCACCACCCTCCACCTCATCACCATAGTACAAGGCCACTGCTGCAGCAGACACGAGGAAAATTCACAAACCTGGCCTGGACGTCACTCCCAGGGATAAGGCACAGATTTCTGATAAACCAGGCGGCTCCTGCTCTCAGGTCCCCTAGGCCCTGACCTCATGGACCCTGTCAACCTTTGGTTGGCACTGTATCAGGCATGGTTCCTGTGCAATTTGTGAGCGACTCTGGTCCTCCAGGAGAAGGCGATGGCACTCCACTCCAGTACTCTTGCCTGGAAAATCCCGTAGACAGAGGAGCTGGGAGGCTGCAGTCCATGGCGTTGCTAAGAGTTGGGCACTTCACTTTCACTTTTCACTTTCATGCATTGGAGAAGGAAACGGCAACCCACTCCAGTGTTCTTGCCTGGAGAATCCCAGGGACGGGGGAGCCTGGTGGGCTGCCATCTATGGGATTCCACAGAGGTGGACAAGACTGAAGTGACTTAGCAGTAGCACCTGGTCCTCAAAATGAGATCCATGGGGCAGTGTAGGTTCCTTCAAAGTGGTAACTTGATCACTTCGACCCATTTAGAAGAAAGCACCAACAGGCACTGACATGACCCCATGGGGGGAATCTGTGATCCCCAATGTCAAGGCCTGGCCCAGGATCCTTGAATTTTCTTAATGGATGGGTGCCCCTCCCCTGATCACTCCTTTCCAGATAGAAAACACTATGAAGATGAAGGCCACAGAGCCCTCTCCACTGTTTTAGAACTTTAGGGCGCTAAGGAAGGTTCCCAAATGTAGGCCTTCAGGCTCCGCGGTGCACTTTCTGAAGAGCAGGGCTACCTGCACCCTCACGGGTACAGAGTCCTCTCATAACAGGGGTCCAAGTTCTTCTCACATTTTTCTGTGGGTTTTGATGTGGGGATGGGACTCCCTTGAGGTAAATCTTGTTACAAAAGCAGAACAGCCCTGAGCACACATTCTAGGGGGAAACAGGTGGGACCCAGAGGCTCAGATGGTATAGAATCTGCCTGCAATGCAGGAGACCTGGGTTCGATCCCTGCGTTCGGGCAGATACCCTGGAGAAGGAATTGGCAACCCACTCCGGTATTCTTGCCTGGAGAATCCCATGGACAGAGGAGCCTGGGGAGGCTACAGTCCATGGGGTCACAAAGAGTCGGGACACGACTGAGCGACTAACACTTGAACACTTA